>JBCEWC010005878.1:0-24088 GCA_038996855.1 Solanum aculeatissimum | reverse complement strand
GTCCCCAATTCCCTAGAATTTATATGTTATGTGTTTATTTTCCGCGCTTCCAAACTGATGATGAGTGTAATGATGCTATGATGGCTTGATCGAGGATTTTCAGGTTCTCCTTCGCCATGTCACCTCTAGGCCCCCTATCCGGGTCATGACAGTTGTATCTTGGAGGGGACAAGTCAAGAGGAATACTCTGGACCGATGAAAACTTTTGCTGCAGTGGGTTTGAATCTCCTTAAAGAGAACGAAATATTTGCGCCTCAACCTGGGGAACTTTTGTTTTCTTCATCTTAGTTTTTCAATTGTTGATTGTAATTTATTGTAATTTCACCAACAAAACAAATAACTAATTATTACCTAACTTAATTAATTTGTAACACATGTTTTGATCCTATGTTGTCACTTTGCATGATCATATGCTAGACTTTCTTCCTTTTAATTATATATAATATATATATAGATTTGAAGTTAAAGGTCATAACCTTCCACAAGTCTAAAACAACAATTGTTTTGCAAGCTTGAAGATTATTTCTAATTTTCAGTGACAGTTGAACCAGTTCTTTTGCCTTAGGTTAACAAAATTCACTCGGTTGTGTTTCGCATCATATTTACTTAAAATTTCTTATAATGGAAATCATGTATAATCAGCTATTTCATTTTAGTTTTGCACCAGAAATCAGCCATTTCATTTCACAAATTTCTCTAAGTTGAAATAAGAATCACCTGAATTTTGTAATGAAAAGCTACAACTGTCCTATTGGCTCTAAAGGCGATGGTACAAATAAAAAAAAATTACATGACAATACATACATTAAATGATAGGTCCTTCATTAAGGTGATTTCCAATCTCCTTGTATAGAGTAAGATTGATCGATCTACATCTATCAGCATAAGACCTCGCGACTCTCAATGCTCATTGAGACACCACTATTTCCTCATGTACATTAATAGAAAAACAATAACTTTTATATCTCAACTATGATCTTCCCTGTGGCATGTCCATCAATACTCTTGGTCCAAGCATCTTGAGCCTTGCTTAGCGGATGCTTAGAGTCGAAAACAGTCTTTAACTTCCCTTCCTTCACAAGTTTAACAAGTACGTTCAATTCCTTATCTTCTTTAGGAATCAAAATCAACGGCAACAACTGCTTTTTGGAGAATGTCAGTTTCTTGAATACGTAGATGCACATTGAACTAGGCCCAGGAGTCAGATCAATGACCTTACCCGTATCACTCAAATTAGGCTCAAATGTTGACCAGGGAATGCCTCTAGCACAGTGAACCACTGCATCATACGTTTGTCCCGATGGACTCTTAAGAGTTGCTCCTTCTGGTGTTTGATAATCAAGAACCTCATCTGCTCCTAAACTCTTGACAAATTCAATGTTACGTGCTCCACATGTCCCTGTAACGTGAGCATTGCCCAACTTTGCCAATTGAACAGCATAATGTCCAACACCACCTGAGGCAGCAGTGACAAGAATGTTCATATGCGGTCCACTTCCATCTAGCTTGATTCCAGCAACATCAACAAGTGCCTTGTGTGCTGTAAGAGCAGCAATTGGAAGGCCTGCACCTTCAGCAGCTGATACTTCTTCTGGCCTTGAAACAGTCAAGCTCTCCTTTGCAACTGCATACTCCGCCAATCCACCTCCAATCTGTTATCAAGCACATTACAACTATAAGATTTAGAGTTTATGTTCTATGCATAGATATTAATGCAATGAAATTTCACACCATCAAAATAAGTTGACCTCAATAACAAGTAACTAGCTATCCATATTAAGACTATGATGACCTGGAAAATAGAGTGACAACATGCGATATATCTGGCTAAATTGCACTGCCAGTGTAACAATTTTACACAGTTAACTCGTCATACTAAACCAAAGAAAACAATCAAAACATAAGTGCTAATTTGAAATAATAGTAGTAGATAGAAAATCAAAGAAGAGATGATTCTTATTATTGTCACTTGAAGTAACTTTAGAGGCTAACTATGCAAGATAAGCATACTGAAAATTAACAAAGTCAAAACGGATGGGAATTTGATAGAAACTAAGATAAAAAGAGATGAAAATGAAACTTTACTGGTTAAATAAAGTGTAAGAATCTTAAACACTGCATTACCAATAACTATTTCCGTATGGAACGGACAAATCTCCAAATACAAAGATAATGAGAATACTTTCTTCCTACAAAATTCTCCTAAATACACATTTATACTAAACATAAGGATAACTCCTAAAACAAACAGTTAGTGCTGTATATAACTGCTACTTTAAATAAGCAGGCAAAACTACGATAGATTATCTCCACATGCTTGTCTAGATTTTCTTCTCGAGTAAATCCGTAAAGGAGTCGTCGTATCAAAATTGGACTTACAAGTGGATTAAGAAGAGCCACAACCTTGTCACCAGCCTTAAATTTCACAACATTTGATCCAACCTCTACAACCTCTCCCGCTACATCAGTACCTACTCCTCACAAAGATAAAAGTATTAAAAATGAATAATTTTATTCAGAAGATGACAAACGATGAGCAAGAAATTAAAGGATTAGCTGATGTGATAAGTTATTCAACTTACAAGGTATAACGGGAAATTTACGAGGAACAAAAGGACGAGCCACACCATTTTGAAATCTCAAGTCTACTGGATTTAAGCTTGTAGCTTCCAATTTTAGCAAGACCTCATCCTTGTTGGGAGTAGGCACTGGAACTTCAACATGCTGCAACAAGCAATATTAAATTTTGGCTATACTCAAAGCAACTTTACTTTATACCATGACAGTGTAAAACATATATATTATTATAGAATCGTGTTACTCATAAGATAAGTGTAGGTAAAATTGAATGGATAGGAGAGTAAAAGTACCTTCAAACCATCAGCTCCTCCTCCATAAGAGTCGTACTGCACGGTGCGCATTAGCTTCCCTGTCATACCTCCAGCTATTGTTTTCACTTATTAATTTCGTTTCCTCCTCCTAGCTATTCATTCAGCAGATGAATTTGAACTTATAAGATTATTGGCGATGAATTTTCTATGTTTGAATAGTTGAAAAGTGGTGCTAGGTCAGGAGTGAATGGTCCTCTTTGTGTAGTCGTGGCCTAACTGTTGTCACTTGTTATTAGTAAACCAGTCTAATGCCTTAACAACTTTGAAAAATTGAAATATTCCCCAGTTACTTCA
The DNA here is from genome assembly GCA_038996855.1 of Solanum aculeatissimum. Classification (NCBI taxonomy): domain Eukaryota; kingdom Viridiplantae; phylum Streptophyta; class Magnoliopsida; order Solanales; family Solanaceae; genus Solanum; species Solanum aculeatissimum. The sequence goes on along the minus strand of JBCEWC010005878.1, from coordinate 20,903 downwards.
TGATAAAATTCAGTACTAAAAACGTGAACCTATAAGCGAGGTAGTCCATTCTTTTATTCTTATTCTTATTTTTTTTTAATTATGTTTTTACAAAAAATGATGGATAGTGACGTTAAGTCCATCATTTTTTTTGTGAAAGTTTTTGCCAACACTTTATATTATTAATAAATAATTTTTTAAAATTTGTCGTCTTTCGCTAAATAAAAGAATTAATTTATAATTAATTTTTTTAAGAAATTATATTTAATTTATTCATTTAAGTAGAATATTTTGAAAAAAGCTACAGACGACGTGTTTTTGTTCGTCACTTTTTTGGTCAACTGAGTGGTCAATTTTTTTTTAAAAAATTGACTGACTGAGTGACGCAGTCCATCGCTTTTCTTTTAATAAACATAACCCAGATCAGTTTTTTTCTCATTTCCCCAAAATCCTTATCTCTCTTATTTTCTCTTTCTCACTAATTCGCGTCCCCCACCATTTTCCGACTAAATTCCGACTGTAGAAGTCGTCGTCGGTGCCGGTGTGCCTCCTCCTCCAGCTGCTGCCATCGTCAGTCACCTTCTCATGCCAAAACTCCGACCTTAGCTTGTTGTTAAGGCTAGTTTTAGGTTTTTTTTTTCAAATTTAAGAATATTTTTATATGATATTTAGTTTAATTCATTTATCTTGTTTTATTTATATTTTGATTTTGAATTTGTGAATGTATTTGGAGTTGTGACTTTAATTAGGGTTTTTTGTTAATTGAATAGAAGTTAGAATGTGTTGGAATAGAAGTTAGAATGTCATTTGTTAATTTAGTTTGTATATTAATGTGTAAATTTGTGAATGAAAATTTTTAGGTTATACTTTCGATTGTTGTTTTTTTGAATTAGTTTATAAATTAGGAATTTTGTAATTGGGATTGAAGTGTTATTGAATGTAGAAGTTAGAAGTTAGATTTAAGAAGTAAATATAAGTTAGATGTTAGAACTTGAAGTTGAATTTTTGAAGTTGAAGAACTAATTAGAACTTTAAACTTGAATGTTTGAATTGTGTTTTTTTGTTCTTCAACTTAATCATAATTAATTAGTTGAACTTTGAACTTCATGAATTTAGAAGTCCAACTTTAGGTTGGATTTTTAAGTTAATTTTAGTTAAGATTTTTTTTAAAAAAAATAAAAGTTAGAATGTGTTGGAATTGAAGTATATATATGTTGAAGTAATAATGTTATTAATTTATTAAGAATGTGTTGGGTTGAACTTTATTAGTTGAACTTTGAATTTAAATTTTAGAAATAACTTGAACTTTAGGCCGGATTTTTGAATTAAGTACTTAGAAATTAGTTTGTAGAGTGCAAAAGTTGAATTATTATATTTTAGGATATAAATTAAATTTTAAATAGTTGTCAACTTTAAGTTGAATAAAATTAGAACTTAAACTTTATATACTTGTTAAATTGAACTTTAAAACTTTGATTTTTAACTTGAATTTAGATTTTAGAATTAACTTGAACTTTACGATTTTTTAATTAATTAGGTACTTAGAAATTAGTTCACTTATGTATAATTTATCAATATTAAATTGTTGAACTTTATTTTTACTTGAAATTTGAAAGTTTGCAATTTAACTTAGAAAAATTCAACTTTTGCACTCTAGAAAAGTTGAATTATTATATTTTAGGATATAAATTAAATTTTAAATAGTTGTGAACTTTAACTTGAATAGAATTTATAAATTTTATATACTCGTTAAATTGAACTTTAGGGCTTTGATTTTTAACTTGAATTTAGATATTAGAATTAACTTGAACTTTAGATTTTTTGAATTAATTAAGTACTTAGAAATTAGTTCACTTATGTATAATTTATCAACAATAAATTGTTAAACTTTAATTATACTTGAAATTTGAAAATTTGTAATTTATTGAATTTGTTGAAAATAGTCCTAAGGTTCCCTTTTATTTCAGTTTTAGACAATTTGGAATGTTTTTATAAACTTTGAAACAATTTAAAACGTTATAGATTATGAGTTGTATTCGTTTTTAATGTTTAATTGTGGTTGTTATTGCGTATTTTGTATGTTATAATTGTTGTTGATTGTATTGGATTGGTTGAATTGAAAGAAATTGAACTATTTTTTTAATTACAGTTTCTGCTGTCAAAAAAACTGCAGAAAAAGCGACGGACAGGTCCCAAAGTTCATCATTTTTTTGCATTTTTTAAATAAAATTTTCAGAAAAGCGATGGATAGGGTCCCAAAGTCCTTCGCTTTTTAATTTTTTAAAATAAATTTTCTAGAAAAGCGATGGATAGAGACCCTATGTTCGTTGTTTTTTTAAAAAAAATTTAAAAATAAATTTTCCAAAAAAGCAACGGATAGAGACCCTATGTCCGTCACTTTTTTTAAAAAATAATTATAATATTTTACCAAATTGCAACGTTGTCTGTCATAAATTTTAATTATTTTAAATTAATTGAAATTATTGCGACACAGTCCATCACTATTTATTTAATTTTTAAAAATAAAAAATAAAAATAAGAGGCGACGGACTACGTCACAAAATGTGACGCAGGCGACGGACTGCATCACAAATGTGACGCAATCCGTCGCTTTTTTAAAAGCGTCAACCAAAAAAGAGACGGAATGGACTGTGTCACTTTTTTCGTCAATTTTGACGAAAAAAGTGATGCAGTCCGTCACTTTTTTCCATTGCCTTTCACCTATTTTTGAGTAGTGAAAATATAGGGCCACACAATTGTAAACAAAGTAGACATATTAAATTGAAGAAAACAATTATTATTTTTGGGGGTGGGGGGGTGGATTTGAAACATTCTAAGAATTACCTCCTTCGTTTCAATTTATTTGTATGGTTTTAATTTAGTACGAAATTTAAGAAAATAAAGAATTATTTTTGAATCCTATAGTTTTAAATTAAGGATCTATTGAATGTACCAAAATATATTTTAATCTTATAGTCATAGACATGTCATATAAAAGATTAGAATTAAAAAGTGACCCAAAGAGAAGAGACATATACTTTTTAAAACAAACTAAAAATGAAGGTAAAATGAAAAAGGTCTAAAAATGGCCTATTAGAAATAATTAAAAAAATATCTTCTTTCGACCCATTGGGTAAAAAATATTCTTAATATATGGAAATGTTTCAAAAATACTCTACCTATTGAATGAAAAATGCAATCCTTCTACCTATTAGATAAACAATGACCTTAACATATTAGAAATGCTTTCACATTAGCCTTTCTTCTACCTAAATATATGTTTATTGATTATCAAATACTATTCTTTGATATGCCTGCATTTTGTGCCATCTTAAATAAAATATAATATTTATATCAAGATATTTTGAAAAATTCTATTTAGCCTTATACTTTGAATAAATTAAAACTCAACTTCTAAATTCATTTTACTTTTATTATCATCTTAGTTATATTTTTTCCATTACCTAACAATTTTTATTCTTTTAAAACTATTGAGATTTTTGTGTAAATTATGTTAAGTAATATTGTATTAACACTAAAAAAAAATTCAACAAAAATTATCTTTTTATGGATATACATAACGAAATTCCTCTTTTGTCATGACCAAGACAATATTTTTATACAACATAGATTTGGGTTAACTCACACGTTAGTTCATATAATTTATTTAAAGCAAATACTTCTATTAGATAAGACAAATATTTAGACAAACAAGCAAGAATTTTCCAAAAAAAAAGGAAATTCAAATTAAAAGAAAACTAAATAATTGTCAAAGTACAGTAATTTTTATTTTATATTGACATATAAAATTGAAATTTGTAAGGCCCCACCAGTAAAAAGTATGAAAAGTGCAAGAAATGAGTTCTGGAAATTATTTGAGTGTCAGTTTTTACGAGGAGACCTATGAGCCATACTTGGTTCCACGGGCCGTAAGTGGTTCTCATGGGTTGAAGGCTAGGCTTGATGAAAATGATAATTTCTAAAGTAGAATGTACGAAATATCAAGCGACTCATAATTTGACTTACGGACCGTAAGTCAGGTCGTAGAATGGAGTTTAGAGAAAAAAGTTCTAAAAGATTGAAATGGCAACAGAAAAATTCCCTACTCTACGACCCGTAAATGGTGTCTCGTAGGTCCTGTCCGACCAGATTATTAAAAGGGGCAAATTAGACTTTTTCTAATTTCCTAAGCCTATCCTGCATCGTTTTGACACCCAAAGGACCCCTTATCAGCCCTATTAAACCCTAATAGCCTCATTCCTCCTCACCCAAAATATTCTAACTCTTAAAATTCTTTCAAGCTCTTCAAGGCTGTCAAGAAAGAAGACCAAGCTAGGGTTTCAGGTTCTTCCTTTTCAACACAAGGTTTTCCGTCTCCAAACAACCAAGGTATGTGAGTTTTGATTGTGGAATGTTTTCTTCCACAAGCTCAACCATTCTTCCCCTTCATCTATTTTTAAAGGTTATGGAAATTTAAAATGATTTTGTGAAGTCTTTTACATGAAGATAACAAGACATATTTTATGTTGTTGTATCCTAATGCATCATTGTGAAGTGAAATACCATGTGAAATCTATGATTTATATGAGGGCTTGATAACACCCTAGTTAAGCTTTAGTATGTTTTTGGTGGGTATTTCGAATAATGTACAAGTGATGTATTTTACTCCTCTCATGATATATGTTCTTCATTTGCATGGTTTTAAATCTATGTATAAGCCCACCGTGATTTGAATAAAGATGTTTACCAAGCTTCTATGAACGTAAAAACCTTATAAAAAGTTTTGTGAAATTATGAATGATATGAATTGAAGGGGTATTATACATGTTATGAGATATGAGCATATTGTGAAAGTTATGAAGTCCTATTTTTATATTATGAAGCTTTGATTTCGATGAACTACTCTATGAAATTATTATAAAATTATAATGCTTTGCAAATTACAACTATAAGAATGGTTTGATTATTTTGGAATTGTGACCTAGCACCGAATGGAGCTTGGTAGGTAGCCATTGTCCCTTAACTATGTTGCCATCAAAGGTTGTCAATTGTTTGTGGCATGATTAACAAAAAAGGGGAGTTCCCGTAAGGTACATATCACTTAATGTCCGAAAATGGTGGTGTTTCTGTAAGGTTCCCACTTTATGTTATACTGACAAGGGTGGTGTTCCCGTAAGGCTTTTATCTTATGATTAAACAAAGAGGATGGAGTTCCCATAAGGTATCCAAAAATGGTATCGTCCCCGTAAGGTGTTTATAAGACACTTTCCAAAAATGGGAGGTTCCCGTAAGGTTAGTGTTTGGTTAAACCTTGGCAAAGTATACCACTCCATGTCCAGTGTGGAGTGAACATCGAGGTTCCAAGTAGTAGCTCGCTTGGTCTTATATGTTGATTATTGTTCCTTCCCATCTATGTACGTTATGTTATATGGCTTGATGACTCCTTATGCATATTTTGATCAAGGCATTGGGCATACATGACATATTGAGCTTATATCCATTGGTTATGATTACATATTGTCTAATTATGGTTTATACTCCGTGTTGCATTTGCACCCCGCATACTTGGTACATTCAAAGTACTAACACATACTTTTTGCCAACATGATCTAACCATGTAGGGACCAGAGCTCCTATTCATCCTCCTTCTCCACATGGCAAGACGATTCGATTGAAGAGTTGCCTTTGGTGAGTCCTCCACTTTTGGGACAATGGCCATTATCTTTCATACTTATTAAAGACTTATTTATTTATGAACATCTAATCTTTTAAGGGTGAGCCCGTGAGATGTCTTGGTCCCCGTCCTTTTCGGATTAGAGGTGTTGTTGGATGTTTGGATATTCGGGTATTTGGTTATGTATGATTATGAGCTTAACTACTATATTTTGCTTATGAAAGATTTTCCTTAGTCTCTTATTTCCCCTTTGTGATGAATGCTTGTTATAATGGATGAGGTGGAAGTTGCAAGTCCATAACACTCATAGCATAAGTCATACTTACTCACCCCTTAGACTTAATTGCTACGTGACTTCCATGCTAATCCTCTTCCCACGACATCCCCATAGCGTGAGTCCAAAGTCCTGTTTCCTTTTAGAATTATGTGTTGCTTGTTTATAGCTTATTTATGCTTCCTCAAAACCAAGGATGTGCCATATACACTTAAGAGGCTTGTTTGGGATCCCTTTGTGTTCCCATTCGTCGTGTCACGTCTAGGCCCTAAGCTTGGGACATGAAAAATCTTGGTATCAGAGCACTAGGTTTGTAAATGTCCTCGGAAATCCAACATACTGCGTCAAGTAGAGTCTTATTCATGGTTGTGAAGTATATCACGACTATGAATGGGAGGTTATGAGGTATTTTAGGAAATGTTTCACTTCTTCATACTCTATGCCGTGCTTTAGATTTAAATTAAGGTTTCTGATCTCTAATGGGTGATCTTTTGCTCTTATAGATCATGCCTCAAAGACGAGCGACACAAAGAACACCTATGTTTGAGGGTGATCCGTCCCCTCTGGATTCTCAAGTTCCCCGAGGAGAGGAAGGGGTTATGCATGCTGAGTATCAAAATGTCATTGCTTTGTTGGCATAAGCTGTGACCAACTAAATGAACCAAGCGACCCAAGTTCCTCATACTCCTACTCCGGCCTCAAGGGTGAGGGATTTTGCAAGGATGAACCCACCGGAGTTCTATGACTCCAAAATGGAAGAAGATCCCCAAGAGTTCATTGATGAGATGTACAAGGTACTTACCATTATGGGGGTTAATTCAGAAGACAAGGAGGGACTTGAAACCTATCAACTTAAGGGCCTTGCACAAATTTGGCTTACTCAATGGAAGCTAGAGGGGGAGAGTGATGATCCTATCCCATGGGAAAAGTTCAAGGCCGCCTTCCTCAACCGTTTCTTTCCTATGGAACTAAGGGAGGCAAATATGACAGAGTTTATGAACCTTAAGCAAGGCTCTCTGGGTGTTAAGGAGTATTCCCTTATGTTTAAAAATCTTGCAAAGTATGCTCTGCACTTGGTTGCCGATCATAGAGCAAGGATGCATAAGTTTGTGTCAGGAGTGTCTAATTTAATCAACGAAAATTGTCACACTGCCATGCTCATAGGAGATATGGATTTGTCTCAACTCATGACTTATACCGAGCAACTTGAAGAGGAAAAACTTTGAAAGAGGAGGAGTGGTGAGTCCAAGAGGGCTTGGTATGATGGTAGTTTCCAAGGCTCCAAGGGTGGTCACTTTCAACAAGGCCACAAATTCCAAGGCCAAAGATTTGCTAATGATAAGGTGCCCAACCCTAGAGCTCAAGGTGGTAATGGTGGTCAAATTATTCCTAAGTGTGAAAGGTGTGGTAAGAATTATGGTGGTAGTGCTATAGAGATATGGGTACTTGCTTCGACTGTGGCAAAATAGGCCACAAGATTGTGGATTATCCGAACAAGGGTAGAGATGTTCGTCCGTAAGGACAAGGTGCTCATGGTAATCAAACGGCACAAGGTGGCCAACAAGGGGGTGCTCCACGTCACAATCACTTTTATGCTCTTCAAGGGAGGCAAGGAGTGGATGAGGTTCCCCATGTTGTTACCGGTATGTTAAAGATCTACAATTTTGATGTATATGCTTTGTAGGATCCAGGTGCCACTCTTTCTTTCATTATACCTTTTGTTGCTAATAGGCTCCATGTATGTCCTGAATTATTATGTGTACCTTTTAAGGTGTCTACCCCCATCAGTGAGTCTATTGTTCCTAAAAGAGTCTATAGGGGTTGTCCCGTGTCCATATTGCATAAAGTCTTGCCTTGTAATTTTGTTGAATTAGACATGGTAGATTTTGACATCATTCTTTGGATTGATTGGTTACATGCATATCATGCTTCCATAGATTTTAGAAATTGCAAGGTAAAATTCCAATTTCCCAATGAATCCTTCCTTGAGTGGGAAGGTCATGCTTCGATTATTAAGGTTAAGTTCCATCTCTTATCTTAAAGCCCAAAAGTTGATTTCCAAGGATTGCATTGATCATCTTATAAGGGTTAGATATGTTGAGTCTAAGGTTCCTCCTATTGAATTGGTTCCGATAGTTAGTGAGTTTCTTGATATTTTTCCTAATGATATTCTCGGTGTCCCTCCTAAGATAGAGATAGATTTTGGTATGGACCTCCTCACCGATACCTAACCCATTTTCATTCCCCCTTACCGTATGGCCCTTGCGGAGTTAAAAGAGTTGAAGGATCAATTAAAATATTTGTTGGAGAAGGATTTCATAAGGCCTAGCAAGTCACCTTGGGGTATGCCAGTGTTGTTTGTAAGGAAGAAACATGGCTCACTCAGAATGTGCTTCTACTACCGACTACTCAATAAGGTCACCATGAAGAACAAGTATCCTTTGCCAAGAATAGATGACCTATTTGACCAATTACAAGGAGCTAATCACTTCTCAAAGATTAACCTTTAGTCTGGGTATCATGAATTGAGGGTAAGGGAGTGTGATATTCCCAAGACGACCTTTTGAACAAGATATAGGCATTTTGAGTTCGTGGTAATGTCCTTCGGCCTAACTAATGCCTAAACAATATTTATGGATCTTATGAATAGGGTCTTTAAACCCTACCTTGACATGTTTGTGGTGGTGTTCATCGACAACATCTTGATTTATTCCTAGAGTGAAGGGGAGCATGCCGAGCATCTAAGGATAGTGTTGCAAACATTCAGGGAAGAAAGATTATTGTCTAAGTTTGACAAATGTGAATTTTAGTTGAAGGAAGTTGCATTCCTAGGTTATGTGTTTTCGGGTGAAGGCATTAAAGTGGATCCACAAAAGACAGAGGCGGTAAGAAATTAGCCTAGACCCTTGACTCTAACAAACATTAGGCGTTTCTTGGGCTTGGCAGGGTACTACCAGAGATTCGTTGAGGGTTTTTCTTCAATTGCTTCTCTTTTGACAAAATTGACACAAAAGAATGCTAAGTTTGTATGGATCGATGAATGTGAGAGGAGTTTCCAAACGTTTAAGGACAAGATTATGTCCTCTCCTATCTTAGCTCTATCGGAAGGGTTGGAAGGGTTCGTTGTGTATTGTGATGCTTCAAGAATCAATTTGGGATATTTTTTGACGTAAGATAGAATGGTTGTTACTTATGTTTCTAGGCAACTAAATGTGCACGAGCATAATTATTCCACGTATGATATTTAATTGGCGATCGTGGTATTTGCTTTGAAAATATGGCATCATTATTTATATAGGGTTTATGTGGATGTGTTCACGTACCATAAGAGTTTTCAATACGTGTTCATCCAAAGAGATTTAAATTGAAGGCAAAGGAGATGGTTGGAGTTCCTTAAGGACTATAACATGAGTGTGCACTACTATCCGAGCAAAGCTAATGTTTTGGCTGATGCCCTAAGCCAGGTATCCAAAGAGAGTGTGGCTCATAGTAAGAAATAATTGGCAAGATAAGTTCACCGATTAGATAGGTTGGGAGTTAGGTTGGATGAGGCTGAAGTTGGAGGTGTGGTGGTTATTGGTGGTTCTAAGTCTTCCTTAGTGGAAAAAGTCAAATCCAAACAAGACCTTGACCCTGCTTTGATGGAATTAAAGTCTTTGGTGAAGAATGGCAAGGTGGAGGCGTTCTCCCAAGGGGGAGATAGTGTTCTTAGGTACCAAGGTAGGTTATGTGTGCTCGATGTTGATGGCTTGAGGGACTCGATATTGAGCGAGGCTCTACAATTAATATTATTCTATTCACCCCGGTTATACCAAAATATATAGAGATTTGAGAAAAGTATATTGGTGGGGTGGTATGAAGAGAGATATTGCCAAATTGGTAGCTTGTTGCCATAATTGTCAACAAGTTAAAGTTGAACATCAAAGGTCGGGTGGCCTAGCCTAAGATATAGAGATTTCTACTTGAAAGTGCGAAGAGATCAATATGGACTTTATGGTTAGGTTGCCAAAGACAATAAAACACTTTGATTCCATTTGGGTTAGTGTTGATAGAATGAAGAAGTCAGTCCACTAACTACCGATTAAAATAACTTATGGTGCTAAGGATTATGCTAAGTAGTATATCCATGAGATGGTGAGATTGCATGGGATCCTGTTATCTATTATTTTGGATTGAGGTGCTCAATTCACATCACACTTTTGGAGGTCTTTTCAAAGGGACCTTGGTACCAAAGTCAAGCTTAGTATGACTTTTCACTCACAAACGAATGGCCAAGCCGAAATGACCATCCAAACTCTTGAGGATATGCTAAGAGATTATGTCTTGGAGCTTAAGGGAGTTGAGATGAGCATCTTATGATCATTGAGTTTTCCTATAACAATAGCTACCACTCTAGAATTAGAATGACTTCCTTTGAAGATTTATATGGTAGGCATTGTCGATCCTCAGTTGGGTGGTTTGAAGTAGGAGAAATGTCTTTGTTGGGTCCAGATTTGGTGATGGAAGATTTGGGGAAGGTAAGTATGATAAGAGAGAGATTGAAAGATACTCAAAGTCGGAAAAAGTCTAATGCCGATACTAGAAGGAGAGACCTCAAATTCGAAGTTGATGGTTGGATGTATTTGAAGGTTTCATCGATGAAGGGTGTGGTTCATTTTGGAAAGAAAGGATAGTTAAGTCCTAGATATGTAAGACCATACCAGATCATGAAGAGTGTTGGTAAAGTTGCTTATAAATTAGAATTGCCCATGGAAATGAGCATAGTTCATCCGGTGTTTCATGTCTCCATGTTGAGAAAGTGTATTGGGGATCCTAGCTCCATTGTGCCTATAGAAGCGGTGACTGTTGAGGAGAACTTGACTTATGAGGAAGCTCTGGTGGAGATATTTGATATACAAATCAAGCGGTTGAGAAACAAAGACATTACATCCATCAAAGTCCTTTGGAGGAACAAAAAAGTAAAAAGTGCAACTTGGGAAGCTGAAGCGGATATGAGAAAGAGATACCCCTATCTTTTCCATTCTAATCAAGCTTGAGTTACCGTGACTTCCCTATTTAAGAACCTCATTTCCATGCATGTCATCTCCATGTCATTTATGCATGATTATGTGATTTTGAGATTTGCATTATGAATGTTATTTGGAGCATGGTTAAGGATTTTCACGATGCATATGTTATATTTTACATATGGTGCATGTATTTTACTCTTTAGAGCTTGCCTTTAGCACATTCAGGGAAGAATGTTCCTAAGGGGGAGATATTGTAAGGCCCCATCAATGAAAAGTATGAAAAGTGCAAGAAATAAGTTCTAAAAATTTTCTGAGTATCAACTGTTACGAGGGGACCTACGAGCTGTACTTGGTTCCATGAGCTGTAAGTGGTGCTCGTGGGTTAAAGGCTAGACTTGGTGAAAATGTTAATTTCTAAAGTAGAATGTACGAAGTATCAAAAGGCTCGTAGTTTGACCTATGGATCGTAAGTTAGGTCGTAGAATGGAGTCCAGAGAAAACGGTTCTGAAAGTTTGAAATAGCAACAGACAAAACCACTAATCTATGGTTCATAGACTGGACCATGACCCATAAATGGGGTCTCATAGGTCCTGTCTGACTAGATTTTTAAAAGGGGAAAATTGGACTTTTCCTAATTTCCTAAGCCTATGTTGCGTCATTTTGTCACCCAAAGGACCCTTTATCAACCCTAATATCCTCATTCTTCCTCACCCAAAATATTCTAAGTCTTTAAACTCTCCCAAGATCTTCAAGGCTCTCAAGAAAGAAGACCAAGCTAGGGTTTCAGTTTTTCCTTTTCAAAGCAAGATTTTTCGTCTCCAAATAATCAAGGTATGTGGATTTTGATTGTGAACTCATTTCTTCCACATGATCAACCATTCTTTCCTTCATCTATTTTTAAAGGTTATGAAAATTTAAGATGGTTTTGTGAAGTCTTTTACATGAAGATAACATGACGTATTTTATGTTGTTGTATCCTTATGCATCATTGTGAAGTGAAATACCATGTGAAATCTATGATTTATATGAGGGTTTGATAATGCCCTAGTTAAGCTTTATTATGTTTTTGGTGGGTATTTTGGATAACGTACAAGTGATAAATTTTACTCCTCTAATGATATATGTTCTTCATTTGCATGGTTTTAAAGTAATATATGGGCCCACGTGAAGGCCTTATGGAAAGTTTTGTGAAATTATGAATGATATGAATTAAAGGGTTGTTATACATGTTACGCATGAGAATATTGTGAAAGTTATGAAGCCTTATTTTGATATTATGAAGCTTTGGTTTTGATGAGCTACTCCATGAAATTATAATACTTTGTGTATTATGACTATAAGATCAGTTGATTATTCCTTGGGATTGTGACCTAGCACCGGATGAACCTTGGTAGGTAGCCATTGTCCCTTAACTATGTTACCACCATAGGTTGTGAATTTCTTATGGCATGATTAACCAAAAAGGAGGAGTTCTTGTAAGGTACATGTCACTTAATTTTCGAAAAGGGTGGTGCTTTTGTAAGGCTTCCACTTTATGTTATACCAACAACGGTGGTGTTCCTGTAAGGCTTTTATCTTATGATTAACCAAAGAGGGTGGAGTTCCCGTATGGTAGCCAAAAAGGGTGTTGTTCTCATAAGGTGTTTGTGAGACGCTTTCAATAAGGGGGAGGTTCCCGTAAGGTTAGTGTTTGGTGAGTCCTCCACCTCTACGTGGCTAGACAATTCGGTTGAAGAGTTCCTTTTGGTGAGTCCTCCATTTCGGGGAAATACCCTTTCATTCTTATTAAAGACTTATTTATTTATGAACATCTTATCCTTTGAGGGTGAGCCTGGGAGATTTCTTAGCCCCCGTCTTATCTGTATTAGAGGTGTTGTTGGATGTTTGGATACTTACCCGCCTCTTAGACTTAATTGCTATGTGATTTCCATGCTAATCCTCTTCGCATAACATCCTCATAGCATGAGTCTAAAGTTTCGTTTCCCCCTTGAATTATGTGTTTCTTATTTATGCTTCCTTGAAACAAAGGATGTGCCAGTACGCTTAAGAGGCATGTTTGGGATCCCCTTGGGTTCCCATTCGCCGTGTCACGTCTAGGCTCTTGGCTTAGGGCATGACAAAATTAGGAAATATGTTTGGTCATTTCTATTATTTTTAGGAAATTTTAATCTAATAGGTAGAAGGAAGGGTAAATTTGTTTCATTTTTATTTTAAGGGTATTTTCTATTCAATAGGTCAAACGAAGACATTTTTGAATTATTTCTAATACATTAAGGACATTTTGACTCAATAAGTGTAAGGAAGGGTGAATTTGATCTCCTAGATGAAAAAAGAGCATTTCGAAATTATTTTTAATATGTTAAGGGTATTTTTTAATCTTTTCCAAAGATAAAATAAATAACTTGAAATGAAGAAAGTCTTTGACATTTATCCCGGCATTTCATGTGACCTAAAATAGAGTTTTTAAATTGTGATTGATAATGCTCAAATCATACCTCAAAACTAATAAAAAGTATGGCGGTTGTCATCAACATAATAACCCAACTGAGAGTCGAGGTTGAATCCTACAGGGAACAATGTCAGGGCAATTGAAATGACCAAGGACTACAAGATACTAGTTCCAATTCAAACAACAAACACAATAATTATCAATGAGAAGAGGATTAAATCACCAACTATAACTAAGGGAACCAGGGCAAGGATATGTCAAGCAAGGGATCAAATGATGTTGGCAAATAGAAAAATCAACTAAAATCCTAATGATCCATTACACATAGCTTCATATAATCTCTATGGGTAGGCTAGCTTGCTTGCACTACAATCTCCTATCAGACGAGAGTAATGTTCCACATGAACTGACTAGGCCTCATATGCCAAATCACAAAAAGACCTTAACCTTCCTAAAACCTTAGTCGTTGAATCCTTGATTAGGTATTCAACCAAAGCATAAATCCATGTCTATCACATAAACCCTCCACTTCAATTACTCACTTTCATGAAGTAATCAAAGATCTGCGATAAATTCAAGTTTACGACCTAAAATCATCAATTATAGATGAAGATAAGCATGAACCCATAAATCAATTAAGCACAATTTAAGAAATTAAGGGAGAAAACCACTTGATTTGCAAAATTATATTCTACTAAGTGTAAAAGAAAGAGTTTAAATCAATACCCACATATAAATTCAAATTCAAATGTTATTACATGTACAATTTATGAAATACAAAGCATGGAAAGAAAGAGCGAGTGAGAGATTTTTACAATAGAAGCTCACACTCTTCAATCTCCTCAAGAAATAGTAGAACAATTTCCCAAGATCCTCACCCAAAGCTAAAAATCTATCCTAAGGTGTGTTCTCTCTTCAAAATGTGTTGAACAATCTTCTAAGATGATGAATGATTCCCTACTTTGGGTTGAGAGTGTGTGTTTAACGAATTTGGGATAAAAAATGGTAAAATTCCAAAACTGCCTAGGCATTTATGTGCTAACACTCCGTATTCGCAGAGGGTTGACCGTGGTTGCGTAGGTCAATATAAATTAAACCTCTAAGTTCACATCTTATGATGTGCTGCAAAAATACGACACTTTTAATACTTTAAACTTAAATTTTTGTGTGTTCTCTAAGTGATGGTAGTAGATTTGATGTATTTTTATGTTGATTTTGCAGAATTACAAAATTCAAGGAGTTTTTATGGAGGTTTGTACAAGCTACAACTTTTTGGTGATGTATGAGACCATTTACGATTAGTGGTTTGATCCACAAGCCGTACGTGGGGTTCGTAGTCCAGAACCAGTGAGGGATAATTTTGCTAAAGTTGAATTTACGATTAATAAGATGGGTCGTGATTTATTTCATGACTCGTAGATAAATTTGTGAATGTAGATCCAGAGATTTGATAAGTTTCTAAAAGTTAAGAGGATGAAGGAACTACGGTCCGTAAGTCGATCTACAATCCATCGAAAGTTGCTCATACATGGACGGAAAAGTTTGATGATGCAAACTATGAGATCCTTCCACGAGCCATAAAAAGAATCATGGCCTGTAACTTGGCTCGTGGAAGGCCCTTAATCTAGTTTTCTTGATTAAATTAGGATTTGATTTTCTTTTATTATAAATAGGGTTTTTAGGTATTTTTAGACGTACAAAACTATAGAACTCATATTCTTACTTTCTTTTGGGTTGTTCTTGAATACTTTGAGTGGATAACTTTTGTTCTCATCTTTGGAGTTCAATATTGTGATTTACATGAAGATTTAGGATTTCTTGTCCTTCAATCTTCATTGTAAGTGTTTAATTATGCAAACATATAACATGATTCTTTCAACTACAATGAACATGAGTAGCTAAATCCATATCTAGGGTTGTGAATACCATGAAGAACTAACAAAGTATAAAACCAAATAATTTGTAATCTTGGGAAAGTGTGCATGCATGCATTATTTATTTCATTACTTTGAATACTTTTTAATGATGGAAAACATTAGAACTCGCCTAATTCTTACTTGTCGACCCAAGGGGGTAATGAAAGGGAAAAGGGATATATAACAAGATTCAATATGATCACACTCATCTAATCAACCTGAACGACCCAAGGGATGGTTGTACTAGGACAAGGTAAGGTTAGTAATGCAACACCCATAGACGACCCAAGTTGCATGGTGAAATTTGCCTAGTTGCCGGCCCAAGGAATTAGGTGAACATAACTTACTAGTTTTGCATGCTACACACTAGAAAAGGCTAAAATTATTAAGTTACACTATGTTAGGAATTCATGGGAAACACAATATCCTAGTTACTTTTACTGAGTTTGTAATACGTGCATTGACTATTGATCTTAGTTTAGATTTGAATTATTGTTTTTATTTAAAATCTCCTTTTTAGGAAGATCTGAATTGCTTTAATTACTCCAAGTCTAGACCATATTCCTCATGGGATTACTCTAACCGTTGTTAGGTTCTATATTTGAAACAACGATTGCTTATACCTTAATTAGAAGGTGTAATTTCGGCGTGATCAAATTTTGGCGCCATTGCGGGGGAATATAGCTTTTAGATTGGTTTATTAGGGTGATCTGAGAGTTAATCCTTATTTCCTTATTTTACGTATTTGTTTTCCTTTTCAGTATATAAGTGTAGTGTATTAACAATACTCATAGTTGAGGCAATCCCTTGACTCTGTTTGATCTTGAGATATTAAAAATATTGTGCAGAATACCTCAAGGCAATGCCAATAATGCTATAAACATTGCACTTAACTTGAATAACCAAAACCTACCACCACTTGAGGAGGTGAATCAACTGCCACAAGATAAACAAGTTATTGCAAATGAGGGAATCTGTAAAGACTTGATCCTACAATAGTAGATGTCACAAACACAATTATGTTACCTCTTCTATCAAAAGATACTAAGTTTGTCATATCTAGTGTGTTACTATAATGTTGCAGCATAGAGGGTTGTTCTTGAGCTTACCATCAAAGGATCCACATAACCATCAACACAACGTTGTCTTCATCTATAAGAGCATGATGGGAAATCAAAATCTGTCCATGGATGCCATTAAGCTCAGTGTCTTTCGATTATCTCTCACAGGTAAAGCCACAATATGGTTATCCAAGCTTCCTCAAATCTCTATTACTACATGGTCAGAAATGCATAATGCCTCTTTTGATAGGTATTTTCCCAAGTCGAAAAAGTTAAAGCTTAAGGATCAGATAAATAATTTTGAGCAATTGCCTAGTGATTCCATAAGCGCTACCTGGGAGTAGTTTACTAAGTGATTGAGAAGTGTTCCAGACCATAAAATTATTGATAATTCCTTAGTGGAGATCTTGTATCAGGCATTAGATGAAAATTGCAAAACGATAGCCAACACCATAACCAGAGGCTCATTCTGGGATTGCTATTTTATGGATGTGGCTCAATGACCGAAGAAGATGGAAAATAATAATCGTGTGTGGGGTATGATGGAATTGACGACAATAAAAAACTCTTTATCAATCAGTACGAATCCAGAGAAAGCTAAGATCAATGAAGCAGTGTTATAAGAGTTAGCTCAAATTAGTACTAATATTGGGTTATTGATGAAGAAAAACTAGGAGCAAGTCAACACAATCAGTCATTAACCACCAAGAGCACCTATTTACGAGGAGTCATGTTATGAAGAGGATACTTGCTTTGTGAAAAATCAGATGGGGGGTTTCTGGACCAACGCCCAAGGGCTCAATAAGGACTATTGGTGCCAAGATCAAGGAAATCAAGGTCAGAACTATAATAGAGATAATGTATACAGAGACAACAATCGAGGTGGATACTATGACAGGAATGAGGGACATTATTGAGATAGTGATTGGGTTCACAGAGATGGGTATAGAAATAGACCGTATGTGCTACCACAAAATCATGGTTCTGGGGTCGATAGTTTGCGAATTGAGAAAATGTTTGATAAATTGTTAAAGAAGGTCGATGCACAAGATGAGACCTTGAAAGGGTTGAAAACTGACATATAAGGTATTAATCAGAGGATTGAGTCTTACTATATGGATATTAAATAGTTAGAGTAGCAATTTGGTAAATGTCAACATAGTTAAATTAACGCCCGAAGGGTACATTGCTAAGCAACACAGTGCAGAATCTTAAGAATAATGGGCAATGCATGGCAGTGACTACACGAGGTGGTAAGCAGATGATCAACTAACAAATATCGGTGGTTAATGATGTGGTTCGTGAGGAGATAGTAGAAAGAAAGGATGCAGAGATTGGAGATGACAAGGCCAAGGATGTGGTGAGCGATGAAGTAGAGACACTAAAGAAGTTGAAGCCCATACCTAGGCCTCCAACACCTTTCCCTCAAAGACTCAAAAAGAAGGACAAGTAGGGGAAATTTTAGAATTTTATTTCCAAGTTTAAGCAATTGTCTATTAATCTCCCTCTTATTGATGCATTGGAGCAAATGCCTCGGTATGCAAAGTTCATGAATGATCTAGTGACAAAGAAGAGAATGGTGAGTCAAGAGCTTGATAATTATATTTACCATTGTGGAGCTATTACAATGAGGTCCTTAGTGCAAAAAAAGAAAGATCCTGAAGCATTCACTATACCTTGCACCATCAAAGTCTTCAACTTTGCAAAGGCGTTATGCGACTTAGGAGCCAGCATCAACTTAATGACTCTTGCAGTGTTCAAGCAATTAGGCTTGGGATCCCCCATATTGACTACAATATGGTTTTTGATGGCAGATAAGACTATGAAGAAGTCTATAGGGATACATTATAACATTCTAGTCCGAGTTGAAAACTTTATATCCCTTCAGACGTTGTGATACTTGATTGTGAAGTTGACTTTGATATCCTAATCATCTTGGTAAGGCCTTTTCTAGCCACTAGGTGAGCATTAGTAGACATGAAATTGGGTCAACTCAAGTTTAGATTGAATGAAGAAGAAGCTGTCTTTAACATTTGCCAGTCCATGAAGAGACCCGATGATTTGAAAGTTGTCTCTATTATTGAAAGTGTTGATGAAATGAAACCTAAGGTACCAATCGAGGAAAGGATAGGTGTCGATACTCTTGAGGCTGTATTGATGAACTTTGAGAGTGATGACATTCTAAAGTATACTGAGACGGTGAAGGCACTTGGAGCACACGATTTCCATAGGCACTAACTCAAGCTTGAGTTGGACTTGAAAAACTGTGAGTCGCCACCAATTAGACCATCTATTGAAGAGCCACCAATGATGGAGTTGAAGACTCTTTTACCTCACTTGAGATATGTATTTTTGGACACTAACAATACTTTGCCTGTGATTGTTTCTGCTGAGCTTAATGACAAACAGGTGGAGGCATTACTTTTGGTTCTTAAAAGATTCAAAAGGGCTATTGGATGGACAATTGCAGATATCATAGGCATCCTACCTGGCATCTGTACTCACACAATTCATCTTGTTAAAAAATATAAGCCAAGTATTGGGCACCAAATATGTCTCAACCCACCAATGTAGGAGGTTGTTTGGAAAAAGATAGTTAAGTGGTTTGATGCAGGTGTAATATATCCAATTGCTGACAACGAATAAGTAACTTTGGTCCAATGTGTTCCAAAGAAGGGAGGTATCACTATAGTTGATAATGTTAGCAATGAGTTGATCCCCATGCAACCAGTCATAAGATTGAGGGTTCATATGGACTATCGAAAAATCAATGCTTCGATAAAAAAAGATCACTTTCTTATGCCTATCATAGACCAGATGCTAGATCACTTGGCAGGTAAAGACTGGTACTGTTTTTCTTAATGGTTATTTGGGATACAATTAGATTTCTATTTCTCTAGATGAACAGGATAAAACAACTTTTACATGTCCTTATGACACCTTTGCATTCAAAAAGATGCCATTCGGATTGTGTAATGGACCAACCACATTCTTGAGATGCATGATGTCTATCTTCTCAGATATGGTAGAAGACATAATTGAGGTATTTACAAATGATTTCAGTGTAGTTGGAGATTCATTCGATAATTGTTTGAGGCATTTGCATGACGTGCTAAAGCGATGTGAGGAGTGTCACCTTGTTTGAATTGGAAAAAAATGTCACTTCATAGTAAATGAAGGTATTATTTTGTGATGCAAGAACTCCATCAAAGGTATAAATGTTTATAAAGATAAGGTTGAGGTCATTGAGAGTCTCCCTCCGCCTATCTCTATAAAAGGTGTGAGGAGTTTCTTGGGACATGCATAATTCTACAAATAGTTCATAAAAGACTTCTCATAGATTACACATACATTGTGCAAGCTACTTGACAAGGATTATATGTTCTAATTTGATGATGCATGCCTAAAGGCATTTGAGGGGTTGAAGCAGAGGTTGATACCAGTATCTATCATAGTTGCACTAGATTGGATTCAACCTTTAAGATTATGTGTGATGCAAGCAGGGTTGCACTTGGTGTAATATTAGGACAACTTAGAGAGAAAATACTACATCCCATTACTATGTAAACAAAGCTCTCAATGCAGCACAAAAAGAACTATACTGTCACTGAGCAGGAGTTACTTGTAGTGGTCTTTGTGTTTGAGAAGTTCAAATCATATCTATTGGGAACCAAAGTCATTGTGCATATTGATCATTCATAATTGCGATACTTGATGGCGAATAAGGACACTAAATTAAGATTAATTCGATGGGTATTACTTTTTCAAGAGTTTTTTTGAGGTGATTGACAGAAAGAGGGACAGAGAATGAGGTTGCTGACATCCAGACTCAAGAATGAGGTCATGGCAAAGTTAGACGATGGGGTGGAGATTGATGACTCATTACCTAATGAGAGAGTACTGGAAGCATCACATGATTTGATACCATGGTTCATGGATTATGAAAACTACTTAGTTAGTGATATTGTGCCACCATATTTGACTTCTTGCCATTATCGTAAATTTATGTCTGATGTGAAGAAGATTTTCTGGGAAGAATCATATTTGTTTAATGTATGTGCAGATGGGATTATTCTTCACTATTTTCTTGAGGCATTAGATAATGAAAATCTTGGAGGCTTTTCATTCATCATTAGTTGGTAGGCATCATAGTGGAATCCAAACAACACATAAGATCTTGCAGTGTGTCTACTACTAGCCAACCATCTACCAAGATTCCTATGATTATGCTAAATCTTGTGACAAGTGCTAGCCAACCATCTACCAAAAGCTAATCACATAGCAGGAATTGGGGACTAGGGACTCAAGCTATGGGGGAAAATACGGGAATGGGGTAAGCATGCATGCACATAATACATAACAATAATCTCTAAGGGCAATGGAGAAAAATAGGATTTCCACTTTGAGGCACCCGGGGTTATGGGACTTTCCACATAAGCACATAGTCGTTCAAAATCCCCAACATGTGTAACATGGGCATAATAGATGACAATCCTCATAATCAAGACTAATAGGTCAAATTCCCATAAACATAATAAGA
>JBCEWC010005877.1:0-24091 GCA_038996855.1 Solanum aculeatissimum | reverse complement strand
GGCTTTCATTGGGCAAGTTCATGTTGTAGCTCACATGGATTTGGATGTCGGTTATGGTTCCATCCCCTCTATATTAAACATTATGGCATTTCATGCATCGTGATTTCATGGCATATTGTTATATTGTTCTTCCTTATATTCACTTCTATATATGTGCCCTTGACATATAGGTTGTTATAGGTTCATGTGCATATGCACTTGCATGCCCGCATACTTAGTACTTTATTGTGTTAACCCATACTCTTGTCTATATGTTCTAACCATGTAGGTGCCGACGACGACCTCTATCTACCTTTGCCCGACGAGTGATCATCTTGAAGACTTGTGCTTGTGGTGAGTCCTTTTGTTCAAGGGCAATAGCCACCTTCTATCTACCTAGTTTTGTTATGTTATTTTCCTCTACTTATGTATTGAGGGTGAGCCTCAAACTATATCGAGACCCCGCTTTATCTATGTAGAGGCTTGTTGGACAAACTAAACTCTTGTACATTGGCTTATAATTGTTGAATATTTTGATTATGGAATGTTATACTTATGAGCCTTGATTATGGAATGGTATTGATTATACTTATGACTTGATGTTGGGAATTGTATTTGACTATATGCTTATGTGAAAAGTCCCATAATCCCGGTGTGCCCCCATAGCTTGAGTCCTACTTACCCGTCCCCTTAGAGATAATTGCTATGTGTTATGTGAATCCATGTTTATCCCATTCCCGGCAATATCCCCATAGCTAGAGTCCAAAGCCCCGATTCCCTTAGAGTTTATGTGTCATGTGTTTTGCTTCCACGCTTTCGAACCGATGATGTGCGTGATGATGCTATGATGGCTTGATCGAGGACTTTCGGGTTCTTCTTTGCCATGTCACATCTAGGCCCCCATCCGGGTCATGACATCAGTAAAAATCTTACAATGGACTCCATATAGATAGTGACGCCATAACTTCAACACAAACACAACATCAACCAACTCCAAGTCATGAGTGGGGTAGTTCTTCTCATGGGCCTTCAATTGTCTAGAAGCATAAACAATAACCTTCCTTTTCTACATCAACAATCCACCTAGCCCCACTTTCGAGGCATCACAATAAATAGTGAGATCAACACCCTCCTCCAGTAAAGTCAGAATAGGAGATGTAGTCAACAATAACTTGAGCTTTTGGAAGCTCTCCTCACACTCATCAGACCAATGAAATACCACATTCTTTTGAGTAAGTCTAGTCAGTGGGGCTGCAATAGTGGAGAAACCGTGAACAAAACAGTGACAATAATCAGTCAAACCCACAAAACTATAAATCTATAGCTGAGGTAGGCCTAGTCAACCTCATATGACCTCAATCTTCGCCGAATCAACTCGAAAACCCTTCTTGGATACCATGTGCCCCAAGAATGCTACCGAACTCAACCAGAACTCGCACTTGGAGAATTTTGCATACAACTTCTCCTCCTTGAGCCTCTGGAGTACAATTCTCAAATTTCTCACATGGTTCTCCTCAGTATTGGAATAAACTAAGATATCATCGATGAACACAATCACAAAATAATCAAGATATGATCGGAACACCCCATTCATCAACTCTATAAATGTTGTAGGGGCGTTAGTCAAACTAAAGTACATAACAAAAAACTCATAGTGACTACACCTAGTCCAAAAAGTTATCTTAGGTATGTTTGATGGTCGAATCCGAAGCTGATGATACCCCAACCTTAAGTCAATCTTAGAAAATAGGGCGGTTCCCTGAAGTTGATCAAATAAGTCGTCTATGGGGGGAAACAAATACTTGTTCTTGACAGTAACCTTGTTCAACTATCTATAATCAATACACATCCTCATGGACCCATCCTTCTTCTTAACAAGAAAAACTAGGGCACCCCAAGGTGAAACACTGAGGTGAATAAAGCCTTTACTCAACAGATCTTGGAGCTGCTCCTTTAGCTCCTTCAATTCAGTTGGAGTCATCCGATAGAGAGTGATAGAAATGTGCTTAGTTCCTAGATCAAGGTCAATATAAAAATCAATATCCCGATCAGGAGGGACTCCTGGCAAATTAGTAGGAAACACATTCGAAAACTCACCGACCATCGAAATAGACTCCATAAAAGGTGACTCAGTAGCAGTGTCACGAATAAAAGCCAAATAAGCCAAACACTCTCAGTCAATCATCTTTTGGGCCCGAATATAAGATATCACTTTACTAGAATAAGAACCCTTCAAACCAATCCACTCAATCCTTGGTCTACCTGGAATGACTAAGGTAACGATCTTGGCATAACAATCAAGAATAGTGTGATACAGAGATAGCCAATCCATACCCAGAATAACATCAAAATTTACCATATCCAATATAATCAAGTCTACCCAAGTCTCATAGCTAGCCAAAGTAACAAGATATGATCAGTACACCCGATCCACTACTAAGGGCTCTCCTACTAGGGTCAAAGCATGAACAAACACAGACATGAAATCACAAAGCAACTCAAACTCCAAGGAAAAATAAGCAGATACATATGAATAAGTAGATCCAGGATCAAATGACACAGATGTAGGGCGATGACAAATCGAAACAATACCTGTGATCACATCATTAGAGGCCTCAACCTCGAGCCTACTTGGAAAAACATAACAATGGTCACCTCGATCACCACTCATAAAAGTTGATCCCCTACCACCTGAATAAGAGAAAATATCACCTACTCTCCTACCATCGGTATGTCTGCCTTTATCAATCTGACCTCTACCATGACCCCTAGTATGAGGTGCTGAACCTCTGGTTGGTAGTGATGGATCTCTAATTGGTGTTGTAAAATATGAATGATGGGGCCCTAAATGAGTTTTCCCAAGACATTATCAAATCAAGTGATTGGGATATCCACACCCATAACAAGATCTGGGGTGGACAACTATTGTTAAGGAGCAAGAGAAATATTGTAACATCTTCGGCCCATGGGCCTCTACTGACAACTGGAGGAACTTTGACTAGAACTGTAGTGATAACGAGAACCTCATTCTCCATCTGAAGATGGAAAGGTTGCGTGAACCCCCAGATGCTGAAATGAACTACCTCTTTGACCATACCTCTACCCCCTGATGAGGCATACTATCCTGAAGTATGGACCCTTTTGGGGTCCCTAAATTCCTCTTTCTACATCAACTCCACCTCTTTGGTGGCATTAACCACTGATTGGAATGAAGCTCCATCTCTAGATACCTGGAATATTGACTACCTGATAGAATAAACCAGCCCTTTGATAAAATGATAAACTCTCTCCGCCTCGGTCGAAAGTATAGTTATAGCATGACGGGCCAACTGGCAAAAGTGAACTTCATACTCTGAAACTATCATGGTGCCCTACCTTAAGTTCTGAAATCTCAATTGGCTCTCCTCGCAAACACTCCAAGGAACAAACCAATCATAGAAAGCCTCTGAAAATGTCTCCCAAGTCACCTGAGGAGACCCAACTGGAAGGGATCCTTTATAAGTCCTCCACCACTCCCTCCTTGACTGATCTATGGAGCTGGAAAGTGATATATCTCACACCATGTGTCTCTGCTAGACTCACCATATTCGGTAACTCTCTACAAGTAGTCAAGAACTCATGAGCATCCTTTGTCTTCTCACCCTGAAACTGATGTGGTTCCATCTTTTGAAATCTCTCATACCTTCGCTGCTCATTATCAGTAAAAGCAACAATTGGTAGAATCTCAACAATAGGAGCTGCTAGTGGCTGCTCCACCTGAACCTAGGCCTCGGGGGCCTACTGCTGGTCTTGAGGTTGTACCCTCACCCAAATTTATGACGTACCAAGAGTGTCAGCTAGGCTACCTGCCTGCCCTAAAATCTCCAACATACCCAAGACTCTCAAAAGTGTATCTTGGAGTAGTGGCGCTGCAACAAACTTATGTGGAACCTGCTCCTATCTAGGCTCCATAGATGGCTCGGGGGAGATACCGCAGTTATAATCCCTCGTCTGTACGACCCCTCGACCCTGACCTCTAGCTCGTCCTAGAGTACGGCCCTACCCCTAGCTGGGGTCTCAATAGCAACATTAGAGGTTGCCCCTCCTCGACCTGAAGCAATAGTAGATCTAGTCCTCGCCATCTGTCAAAAGGACATACGAACACTAGTTATAAGTTTGTATTATCATTTATGATGAAATGTTCTGTTAAAAAAACCTTATAACATGCTAATTGATAACAATCAACAATAACAAAATAACAATATGGACAAGATCAATACATTATGTTATTTTTAAATAATATATGTTAATTATTTTGTTCCAATTTATATTGCACATATAAAATTTTGAGAGTTTAAAATTTTTATTTATTTTTTAAATACTTTAAATTTTTAACAGCTGAAGTAACTGGAGATATAATTTATTAGGGGTAATATTGTAAAATAATATCATGACCCAAAAATCAGGCGTGATGGCACTCACCTAACCCACCAAGGCGAGTTACCCAAAATCCAACAACTTAGCAATAATAACAAAGTGGAAAATAACAGTCTAATAAGATAGATAAGCGGAAGAAAATAAAATACAACCATCCCAAGAACTAGTGTCACATGTACAAGTCTCTATGTAGAGAATGCTCATATGAAATACAAGTCATAATGTCTAGTCCTCAAATAGAATGAAAACATAGAGATGGATCCTTAAAGGCCCACCAAAGACATAAACAACTACCTCACAAGTAATCCAGAAGCTCGATCCAAAAGAGAGAAGTCTATCAGGATGGACCGAACTCACAACCTGCAAAATGCAACAAGGGGTGATCACCAAACAACTGGGTACTCGGCAAAATGAAACTAACATAAAGTAAAGCAATGAAGAACACAAGTAACTCCTTAAATCTCAACCACAATTCGCCGAACTACAAACCTGCACTCAGAAAAGTCCCAACATAATATAATATACAAATCACAGTAATATAGATATCCTCATCATCTGACATAGTGCCTCAATAACAAAGTATATATAAGTAGATTTAACACTTACTCACAATCAAGAATATGAAAAGTATACAAACTCATGCACAATATACAACAGTATCAACCAGATATGATATGAGATGGAGTGGATGTCATGGGATGAATATAATGTAATGCAATGTCAAATAATTGTGATGCATGTTTGTTCTATGATACACATCCGCTAATAACCTCAGACCGGAACCCATGGAGGCCACATATGGATCATGTATCTGCCGGAACCATTTTTCGTTGGCAATTACTTTCATATCTAGCCGGAACCATTTCCTTTCAACTTTTCATTTCTTTTCTTTCTTTTTTTTCACTAGTAGAAACCATTTTCCTTCGGCTTTTTATTTTTTTTTCTTTTTTTCTATCTGGAACTATTTTTCTTTGGCTTTTCATCATCTATGGATCATCAAGCAAACATATAATAATGACAAATGATCATGTTCATGGAAATGGAATATGTAAGATCTCTATATGCATCATATATTTCAACAATAGAAACCAAGTAACCCTCAAGTGCAAAATTATTTCACAAGGTACTACCAACCTCATCAAAACCTTAAGATCAACTACAATTAGGGAACGATTCCCTCAATAAAGCACAAGTATAAGAATTCACAACACCCACAATGCTCGACACCGAAACTCAACCATTAAAGCCTACTAAATACAATCTAATCCCAATTTGTGCCTTCAATTATTTATTTACTTACATATAGGAGCATACAAGGTTCAATCATACTTAATAAAAGGTTAGAAGTTCACTTGCCTAAAATAAAGTCTCGAATCAAATCGAAATCATCACTTTTCCCCTTCTACGATACTCCAACTCACCAAAATCTATTCAAATATGACATCACAATCACATAACGAATATAATAAAATTAAAATCAATTAATGCGGAGAAGAATGGTGAAATGGTAAAAAATCTCATGCCGAAAAACATAGCCAGAACCTGAAAACTAATGTATAGAAATGTTCCTCGCGTAATAAGGAGATCAACGGTGAAAACGGTTTCGAAAGCAGAGTTAAGATGAGGGAGAAATCAACGATTAGGAAATTCAATTCCAAAAATTCCCAAATTCTACAATTAAATCCCAAATTTAGAAGTCAAAATCGTAAATTAATCAATGAAAATAGTTGAAATAGGTTAGAAATAGTTGAAAATAGTTACCCAATCAATTTGCCTTCAAAACCTTGAAAATCCTCTCTTAGAACGAAACTTGAAATGTCAAAAATGATGAAAAAGATTTAAATCACATTTTTAAAGAAGGTCACTGTTCAGACATCCACAATGCTCTGCGAATGTGGAAGCCATGAGGCTGGTGCAATTCGCGAACGTGGCTCACCCATCTGCAAATTTGGAGAACAAAAGAGGCCTGTCCCCCCACACTTCTGTGATCGCGAACCTTCTAGCGCGAACGCGGAGGTCTACAAGGTCTAACATCCACGAACGCGATTCTGGAGGCACTAACGCAAAGAGTAGTTGGAGATGCACCAGATATCAACTGCTCCAACAATACTCAACCCAAACAAAATAGGAACTAGACCCTCAGAAATTCATTCAGAACCCTGTGAACATAAACCAAACATAGAACCCTACCCGAAATAATGATCTAGACTTAATGAAGTTGTCAGAATTCGATCCGGAACCTCTGTGGCGCCGAATCTGAAGAAGATCATTTAAACTAGTTTCGAACTCAAAATATTCTTGGATGCTCTAAAAATTACAACGAAAGCATTTCTAGCGTTAGTTTCACTCCCCCGTAATCACTGGAACTAATGAAATTTTGATACAAGTTCCCTAACTTTGAATATTGACCAAAGTCAAACCTATGATCCAAAATGAACTAAAAATGCCACTTTGGGCCTAAAATCTTTGTTGTAACTCTAATTTCAGTTCTGCATGTTCTTCTAGATCAGATTCGACATTACAGAACTGGTGGAATCTACAGAATCAGATTTTGACACTTGAAACTCAAAATGACCTTGAAGCTCAAAATTTTCAACTTTAAGCCCTTTAAAACTCTTTCTTTTGCAAAACTCTAACTTTTTACAAGATTTTCAAATCTGGCTTTTAGACTTATGCAAAAATGAACCAAGACAATTTTCGGGAAGGGTAAAATAGTAATTTGATTAAAATATCAAAAATGACCTTCAAGGTCATTACAATTAATAACTTATTCCTCGAATTATTTTTCAAGACCTAATACTCCCTCGATTCACTTTTACTTATCCACCCTATTTATGTTGATTTTATGAAGAGTGATGTGAGGCACTCTGCGACATAAGAAAATACTATCTTGCCTTGTTAATTTGACTATGGCCCAACTCCTAACAAATCCTTATTGATAAGAAATTGAGTTGTCAAAGTTAAATTAAAAATAGACATAAAGGTAAATTCAAGCTTGCTAAATTAGCAGACATAATTTGATTCTAACAGAGAACTGTTTACTTATCTAGAAAATCTTTCTTCAATGGTTAAAAATCTCATAATGAAATAGCACTGCTGAAAAGTTAGGAGTTTGAACACAAAAAATGTTCAACTTAAACCGACGCTTGCAAAAGGTACTGTTTATAATCCCTCACATGCTGAGCCATTAAAAGAACCCCCGAGAATTTATTGGGGGTCACATAGATATAACGTGCCCGCACACAAAAAAGATAAATACAGATCGATAATCTCTTTAACATATTTACGAATCTCAATTCTCTTAGAGAAATGACTCAGTAGTGCAACACTGACTTGAATTTTTTTATAGCAAATGTTGACTGAAATGAACATCACGAATAGCTTTCACAATAGCAAAAACTACTTCCCCAACAATTACCATGTACGCAAGCCCCTGCCATATATACAACCTACCCATTAAAAAAGGTATTATAGTTTAGTCTTTGCTTTAATCTTGTCAGGCTTTTGGGACGCATAACAAGGAGTGTAATCTTTATTGATTGAGAATGTTTTCAGTTCCTTAATTTTAATAATTTATTTTGAATTAAAACAACACTCCTAGCTACATTTTTTAATACTATTATGCATGGGCCCAATGATATTAATTTTATATTTATGATTTATTTAAGTAATATTTTACCAAAAATAATAAGAAAAGTAATTAATTATGCTTTAAATATTCTCATTTAAGATCCGAATCTTTTTCAATATTTTTTATTTTATTTGTATTTTTGAAAGTTAAATCACGTTTGGCTATACCTTTTACAAAGAATATCTTGAATAATGTGTTAAATAAAATCATGCAAAGTCTTATAGGATATTTTTTGAGATAATTACACCCATAAATCAGTGAAAAAATTATTTACACAAAAAATAACCCATCTTTTTTTTTATTACTACAAGTGGCCCGTCGGCCTAGTTCGTAACTAAAAATAGTCACTCGACTATTTAACTTATATTAAAAATGACAAGTTGCCATATTTAGTGGGGCCAGATGTTGACGTGGCCATTCAACCTTCAACTTCTTCTTTTTTTTTTAGAAATTAGCCGTTCGACCTTCAGTTTTTTTTTTGCTTTGACTTTTTTCTTCCAGATTTAAAAAAAATATTTTTTTAGATTCACAGTTTGACTCTATTTACTTGGCCATTTGACCCTTTTCTTTTTCATTTTTTAAAATAATTTTTTTATTTTTTTAGCCCTTAAATTATTTTTTTAAATTGTCAATATTTAAAAAAAAATTATTTGCTCTTTTTAAAAAACTTTTTTTTCTTTTTTAATTGTTTCACTTCTTTTATGAAATTTTTTGTCATTTTATTATTTATTATTTATTTTTTTATTTTATTAAGGTAGGAATGCATGATAGTCAAATTAATATCGATATCG
Source organism: Solanum aculeatissimum (assembly GCA_038996855.1). Lineage (NCBI taxonomy): Eukaryota > Viridiplantae > Streptophyta > Magnoliopsida > Solanales > Solanaceae > Solanum > Solanum aculeatissimum. The sequence continues at coordinate 15,274 of JBCEWC010005877.1, read as the reverse complement.
ATGCATTATCTAATTATTTATACAATATTGATACACGATTATGCACAATTTATATAATATTGATATATTACACACACGTTTGTATACAATTTATACAATATTGATACACGTTTACATCTATTTATATAATATTGATACATGTTTATACATAGTTTTATACAATGTCGATACATACATAACTATCTATACAATATTGATATATGTTTGTACATATTTATACAATATTGATACATGAAAAAAAATTTAAATTTTTTTTATATATATAAAAAGCCACAATAAAATAAAATAATTTTTTAATAAAAAATAATGCTGTCCAATAAATACATGAACTTTTTTTTTTTTGAAAAAATAATTTTTTTCTTTTTTTATTATATAAAAAGCTAAAGCAAAATAAAATAAAATAAGTTCTATTTAAAGCTGAAAAAAAAAAATTCGATCTTGGACTGATTTGAGTAAAAAAATACCTAATGCCCTTGGGCTTATTTGAGTTTTGTTGAGCCCATAACCTTTATGGACACTTTTTGTAATAAAAAAAGAATGAACTATTTTTTTGGTAAACTTTTTACTTTTATGTATATATATGAATTTTTTTTTTTATGTAATTATTGTATTATATTATTAATCTGTAATAACAGTGCTTTAGTTGAGTCTTAAGAAGTAGCTTATGAAAATTCTTTTAATAGACACAAATCGAAAAGTAATTTTGATAAAGTGAAATTAATATTTGCTCATTTTTACTTGTTCATCATACTAAAATAAATATTTGCTCATTCTTACTTTTTCACTATACTAAAATAAATATTTATTTTTATTTATTCAATTTAACAAATTAAGAGATAATTTACCACTTTTACTATTAATTGTAATAATTTTAACTCATTTTAAATACATGATTAGATTTTAACTCATTTTTAAATACATTATTGTATTCCAGAAATAGAAGCAAAATTATCATTGCATTTTTGTGAATGTGATTTGCTAGGTCCACCGAAACAACATTGATAATATTAAATAAAATAATGGAATGACCAAAGTTCCGACATGAAGTATTTTGATTGATTTTGTAGTATTGAGGGAACTCCCTCTTATATATATATAAAAGTTGTCCGGGCGATGCTCGAGCCCACTAAATATATTTGATTATTTTTACATTTTTATTCGTAGAACTAAATTTGAATTTAAAATATGATATTTCATTCATTTTAATTTGTTTATTCTTGGTATGGGGTGGGGGTGGGGGTGGGTGGAGGCAGCTCAAGCAGGTAGGACGACGAAAAGTTACCTGCTTTGTAAGACTGTGGTTGGTTAGGAGCAGGAGCAGACAACTCAAGCACGAAGGACGATGAAGAGATGTCTGCTTTGGTAGGTTGTGGTTGGTTAAGAGCAGGAGCAGGTAGGACGACGAAGAGTTGCCTGCTTTGGAGACTGTGGTTGGTCAGGAGCAGGAGCAGACAACTCAAGCACAAAGAACTGCGAAGAGTTATCTGCTTTGGAAGGTTGTGGTTGGTCAGGTTCACATTTATTGATTAATTTTACATTCTTATTCGTATAACTAAATTTAAATTTAAAATATGATATCTCATTTTACATGACTTAAAATAATTTATCGGGGCGAGATAGTAAAATCACAATCGAAACAGTTGCAAAAATGAGATAGTTATATTACAGTTGAAACAGTTGGAAAAATGTCTCATTAGGGGTAATATTGTAAAATTATCGTTGAATTAGTTAAAGAAATATAATTAAGTAGCTGAAATAGGCAGCTCAAATAGTATTTATATAGATATATATACTAGTAAAAGTTTCTCGGGTGTTGCTTGAGCCTACTAAATATGTTTGATTATTTTTACATTCTTATTCGTATAACTAAATTTGAATTTAAAATATGATATTTCATTCATTTTAATTTATTTATCCTTGTTATGGGGTGGGAGTGGGGGTGGGTGGGGGTGGAGGCAGCTCAAGCAGGTAGGACGACAAAGAGCTGCCTGCTTTGGAAGACTATGGTTTGTGAGGAGCAGGAGCAGACAACTCAAGCATGAAAGACGACGAAGAGTTACTTGCTTTGGAAGGTTGTGGTTAGTCAGACTCACACTTATTGATTATTTTTACATTTTTATTCGTATAACTAAATTTGAATTGAAAATACGATATCTCATTTTACATGACTTAAAATAATTGATCGGGGCGAGATAGTAAAATCACAGTTGAAACAATTGAAAAAATATCTCATTAGGGATAATATTGTAAAATTACAGTCGAAGCAGTTAAAGAAACATAATTAAGCAGCCAAAGCAGACAACTCAAACAGGCAGGATGACGGAGAGCTGCCTGCTTTGGAGGGTTGTGGTGGGTCAGGAGCAGGAGCAGGCAGGTTGACGAAGAGTTTCCTGCTTTGGAAAACTGTGGTTGGTCAGTAGCAGGAGCATGCAACTGAAGCACAAAGGACGACGAAGAGCTGCATGCTTTGGAATATTGTGGTTGGTCAGACTCACACTTATTGATTATTTTTACATTCTTATTCATATAACTAAATTTGAATTTAAAATATGATATCTCATTTTACATGACTTAAAATAATTGATCGGGGTGAGATAGTAAAATCAAAGTTGAAACAGTTGCAAAAATGAGATAGTAAAATCACAGTTGAAACAGTTGAAAAAATCTCTCATCAAGGGTAATATTGTAAAATTATAGTCGAAACAGTTAAAAAAATATAATTAAGCAACTGAAGTAGGCAGGATGACGGAGAGCTGCCTGCTTTGGAAGGTTGTGATTAGTCAGGAGCAAGAGCAGACAACTCAAACAGGCAGGACGACGAAGAGCTGCCTGCTTTGAAAAGTTCTGATTGGTCAGACTGACACTTATATATATAGAAGATATACTAGTTACGATTTACGAAGATCGTGTGCAATGCACGAGCCTAATAGTTATTCATAAATTTATTTTTTGCTATTAAATTTTCTCGAGATATTAAAATAGTTATTTAATTTTATTTGTCCACTTTAAAAAGAAATTTGTTTTATCTTAATTGCAAAATCGTACCTGAAGCAAGCAACTGCTTTAAAAAAATTAAACGAAAGAGTCCACGAGATATTTTTATGGGCCTCACATAATGTATAAGAGGAAGTAGACAACTCAAGCAAGCACGTCGACGGAGAAGTTTGTTTAGTTTAAAGAAAAATTTGTTTTATCCTAATTTCAATATTTTATTAAAAATAATTGATCGGGGTGATATAGTGAAATCATACTTGAAACAACTGAGGAAATTATTTATTAGCGGTAATATTGCAAAATCGTAGTTGAAGCAAATAGCTACCTCAAAAAAATTAAATGGAAAAGTCCACGAAATATTTTTATGGGTCTCGCATAATGTTGAAGCAAACAACCGCCTTGGAAAAATTAAATGAAAAAGTCTATGAAATATTTTTATGGGCCCCGCATAATGTATGAGAGGAAACAAACAGCTTGCCGCCTAATATATAGATAGATTAACATTTTGATCCAAAAATTACATACAGATAAAACTTCAACAATGTGCGCTGAAATTCCAACTTTCGTCTAAAGTTGAATTAAATTCAAGCACAATCTGCTGGAGTTCTGCCACTATTTATGTGTTCTCAATTCTGCCATTAATATTTTGAAAAATTTACAAGAATAGGCACTTTAAGACTAGGAATTACAAGAAATTTTTTATTTATCAAAATAACAAATAAATTACCAAAGTATACCACTTTTTACTTTCTCAAGACCAATCAAATCAATTTGTCATCAACATCAATTAATATCGACAAATGCTTTTTGCCTATTTTGTAATTATGAATTGTTATTTTTGTATAAATAAGAAAAGGTTGATAGAGCCATATAATTTGGTATATAAAAATGTATAGTTATTTTTTTACCCAATATTTTTCCCATTTTCAAAGAGCAAAGCTTGGATAGGAAATTTTCAAAGGACTCGGGCCGTGTTTGGATTGCCTTTTAAAAAATGATTTATAAGTTAAAAGTCCAAAATTCAAACCTTTGGTGTTTGCCTTTTTTTTTTTTTGGTGTGTGCGCGCTTTTGTGGATCGAATATTCATATTTTCACGACAAAGTTTGTTTCTAGAATTGTAAGAATCCACTAGTAGAGCTTGTTTGTGTATATATCTATCTTCTTGTCTGCAAGTTTGGGCTTACAGAAGGGAGTTGCTTATTCTTCCATTTGAATGATGGAATATGGTGACTCGTCCGAATAGTGTCGCCACATTTGAATTAGAAATGCAAGCCTGAAACACTTGGCATTCAAAAATTGCTACCTGCTAGACATTCCTAGCGTCTTTGTAATTTATGTTCTACATGGAAGAGTAGTCTTTGAAGTGCCTTGACATATTTTCTGGAATAGCTCGTCACGGCTGTTCATTTTCACGTTAGCAAAATTACTAAAACATGAAACTTTTTGCATCTACTTAGCTTGTCTTGTATGTCATCCAAAAATAGATGCTATACACTAATTTGTGCTCGTTCTAGATTTCAACACTTATATATCAAGTGGTACGAGGACAAGACAACTCTAAGGAACTTCTCCAAAATTCAGCATCAACAACTAAGCAACGCTCATAGTAACTCTATGAATCGCGGCATTAGTCTACTCCAAATCAATTACTGAGAGGTTCCTACATGTTTCTCCTTCCAATTCTACCAGCCTTCCACCACCAAGAAAATCAATGTTCCCTCATGCTAACTATACAAAACCTGAAACTCTACCAAAAATAAGCGATGCTGCAGCACTCATGTTCAGTTCAAAAGTTTTGCTATGCAAGTGATTGGGTCAGATATCACAAGTTAGACCTTTGCACAAAACAGGCTCACCACAATATTTTCATCAGTGCTCGACGCATCCAACAGCAAGGCTGAAAGTGGAGAACCTGGAGGAAACTTCATATTATTGTCTTAGCCGACTAGAGTTGGTACGAGATACCGCTGGAACTTCCTGGTAGTTGTCAGATTCATCCTCCTCATCAGAGGACAAAAAAGAAGGACCCATCCATGCCTTGAAACTTTCATTCACACGTCTCTCCACATCTGGTGTGACCTCCATGGGATTTGTTTCAAGCATTTCTACTCCAAGATTGTGCCCACTGAAGTCACTTTCATCAAGAATTACAGCAGCTTTTCTTCTTAGAAAGAAAGCAGTCCCTCCATATAGAATCACCAGCCCCCATGAAGCAACCTCGTAGCACCAAAACAAGGGGGCTGAGCAGCTGCTCCCCAAAGTGAGAAGGGTTGAACCAAGAAACAGTGCCAGCAGACCAAATACTATAGCAAAAGAAAGATTGAGAATTGATAGACAGCGCACTCCACCTGTTAAACACAATAATGAGTTGTTAGACACAAGAATAGAAGCTGAAACGAATTAAATCAATCTTCAAAGTGGAGGCAAAAGACATAAGACGGTCCATCTATCCAAGCCTTGGTGGATTGGTGGATTGAGTTACCCAGTACCTTTGATGGTGGGAGGTAGTAGGCATCCCATGGAATTAGTCGAGGTGTGTACAGGCTTGCCCGAACACCACAGTTATAAATAATAAAAAACAAGGAAAAGAAATGAGTAAATCAATCCATATTTCCCATCAGCCCACATGCAAATAGGCAGGGAAACGAAAGCACCCTTCCTCCCATGGTAAGCAGTGAGACATAAAACCCAGATATCTAATAAATACATTAAACCATCTCTGCATACATAATTCAAAACCTTCATCACGCATGTTAATAATCTTACAAAATTCTCCTTAAATAGATACACTGCAGCTCAAATATCCTAATTTTTCGAACCTCAATCCAATCCATTAGTACTGTTCAAGTTGGTTTTACCTTCAGAATGCATTTTAACGAAATGGAATTTCTTCTGAAGTTGCAATCTCACATTTTGCAGACCACAGTCACATACTCCTTTTTAATAATAATTAGCAAGCTCATGAAACCCCAATTACTAGGACATTGTAAATGAGTCAACAAGTTCATGATCAAAGCTCAACTCAACTTAGGTTTGTAACCTCTGGGAGTATGACACCATCCCTCTACCTTCCCCTCACGCTAAATACATGATCTCAACTCCTGTAGTTATTAAACTAAGAAAATCTAGCAGTCTATGTCTCTCAATAATTTAACGGGCTGGATACTGGAAAGTTAAACGACTAAAACAAACATCCGACACCCAACAATTGACAAACAAACAAAACTAGCAATATACTTTATTAGTATCACATAGAAATCTAAATGAGGCGCGGCCAAGCGATAAGGCTACAGGTTATGGTCCCGCTATACGGAGGTTCGAATCCTTCCGTCTGGATTTATGGAACAATTTAGAAGTATATTTTGTGCCACAACCATTCCTATTCTCCATATAATTAAAAGGTAAGTTATTCCTGACTTAACAGTTTCAATTCCCCAAACTCTAAATGATCAATAGACAAATAACTAAGATTTATTATGAATGCATTGTTATCAGAAAAAGGACACAGACAAGTTGAAAAACAATCTCAAAGATAATTATCTCCAAATATGAACTCAAGCCCAAAATGAACATGCTGAGTTGAGCTCACACTCTAGTTTCCAACTTTAATTTAACCCGGCCAAATTCAAGCTGGCTCTTGACTTGCATTGACAATCAAGCTCAGCTCGTATAAATAACCTAGATCTAACCTCCAAGTCTCTCCTAAGCTCAACTCATTTTTAGCCTTACCTATAGAGTGTAAAAACATTTTTGTGAAAAGATAGTCCTAACAGGTCACCCTTCGGGATGCCCCATTGGTTTGGGCTTGAGACTTCTATGTTGGAGGTCTCAAGTTTGAAACCCCTTGCCAGCAAAAACAAGGGTTTGCTTTTGGGTCGAGCTCGTCGCACTGGGTTTGCTTTTTGGGTCGAGCTCGTCGCACTGGATTTGCCTAGTTTGGGTTAACCCTCCAATGTGCTTTGAAAGTTATTGCATAAGAGCAGAGGTTTTACCTTGTGTGCCCCAAAAGATAACGACTGCAAATTTCCCTGGTCATAAAAAAAAAAGAAAAGAAAGAAGAGATAGTCCTAACAAGTCAATGTTATGGATTCCTTCATATATGATCTCAAATTCTTTTGAAAAGCTCATAGGAAGGCGTCCACATTATATAAAATATTACTCCTCCCATATCAATTTATGTGGCACCGTTTGATGTGGCACAAAGTTTAAGAAAGAAAAACTTTTGAAATTTGCGGTCTAAAACAAATTTCTGATATTTGTGTGGCTACAAATCATTTCAGTGACGGTTAAAGGATAATATTAAAGTTAAGTTGTTTCTAACTATAAAAAGGTGAAATACTTTTTGGGACAAACTAAATGGAAAGTGTACCACATGAATTGAGACAAAGGGAGTAAATTACCAACCACACACTAGGACTACTGCAAGGTTATGTATTGTTTCATTATATTCTGCTCTAATTCTCAAAAGTATCTAATATTCAGCTGTTATTTCCACCACCAAAGACATTCATCTCGCCTTGTTCCATTCACAATACTACTCTTTCACTGACCTTAGACCTTGGCCCAACGATTGTAGTAACCAGACCTTTCACTTTACCAAGAGATTCTAAAACTCTTAATATGAAACAAGTCTACGCATGATCCACCTCATAGGAAAAAAGGATGCCAGCTTACTTACAAAATTTCTGAGACGTAGACAAATTGCCTTTCTTAGATCATCAGAGGTGTTATTCAAATACCTTTGTATTGTCATACTTGAGAAGAAGATTTACTATTCATAAATTACTCCAAATTCACAAAGTGAAGTAAACCAAACATGCCTCCTTTGTAATCATAGTAATTGCTTTTGACGAGGAAAAAAAAGCATCAAGAGCTAACTAGACTTCCATGAATACATGAAAAATGAGAAGTTGTAAGTTCCCGTACACGGGAAGAACTAGTTCTTTCACAATTTAAACATGGTTTAGACACAACCTAGAACTCCATTTCTCTAGTTAACATCTAAACTATTGCACGACAAAGGTTTGAAGTTATACATCTTTGAGAGCTTGTTGCTTTTGTGCCTTCCAACTTTAAGCTGTTACAAACTTGCGATAACAGTGGGCTACTTAGCTTTGATTTGTACTACTGCAGATAGCTCCTTATTTCGCATAACAAACTTAAATAACCCAGTCCTTTAAGGAAGAAAACTACTGAAAAGAAATCAATGTTTCTCCTACCAAACTCTTGAATTTAGGATTTTTTTTATTTTCTTCCTAAAACCAGCTAGAACAAGGACATACATGCCAAAAACACACACAACAAGTAGAGAAAACAAACGGACAGAAAAACAATTGCATCTGTTCTGTTAATTGATGCACAAGAACATCAGCAAAATGACCTATTTTTGGCAGGTATGAGGACAAACTCAGATAGATTTTCCACATGATTTTTGGTACTTAGGTGGCATTGGGCTGTGAATTTTTTTTATCTTTTTCGGAGTTGAACTCTGGAAAACACATTTAGCCATAAAATTCCGGAATTTTTAGGTACTTGAATAACACCAAAAAATTGTTTTTCACTTTTTTCACCCCAAATTATTCTCGAAAATTCAAAAACAACTCTAATTTGTATTAATGACCAAGCACAACTCCAATTTTCAAAAATACCATTTTTCACTTGGAAAACAACAAACAACAACAACATACCCAGTAGAATCCCACAAATGGGGTCTGAGGAGGGTAAAAAACGTACGCAGACCTTACCACTACCTCATAGAGGTAAAGAGACTGTTTCCGTGGAACCCTCGTCTCCAAAACCCATAAGCAGAATAAACTAGATATGAAAACAAAGAAAGGAAAAGAAAAACAAGGAAGAACGACTAATAACGAAAACAATGATGGAAGGTAGATACAATAAATTTAACAAATATAAGACGGATAATGACACCACAGGATAATAAAAACCGGACTAAATCTACTAATCTATCCCTACTAGCCTGCTACTCTAATACGCATCCTCCAGTTTTGAAATACTCACAATTTTCAAGGCCAAATACGCCCCTTAACCTCTTGAATATTATTTTATCCACAAACATTACAAGCATGAATCATTTCCGACAAGATTAATTTTTTACACACCAATAATTAAAAAGCATTATCCTTGAAAGGAAACGTGATATCCCCCTCATTTATACACAAAACTAGAAAACTTGAAATGTATAAGCTAGAAATGAATCTGTCGGATTCGCCGCTCAAAATAGCTGATATCAAAAACAGTTCTATTTATAAGAGCAGCATCTATTTGCAAACTTTCTATGGGCAAATAGGGATGGGAATGGAGCAGGACATGCGGAGGCAGGGGCAGGGCAGGCCTTAACCACCAAGTTTTCAACCCGGCCCACCCTGCATTGCACTTTTATGTGTTTTCAACCCGCCCTGCGCCGCATAATTTGTTTCATTCCAAAATAGAATTAGAGACATTTTAGTTATTGAATTTGTTCCACATTTATATGTGAGTATCACAAATAAACTAATATCTTGTATATAATGCCTAGTTATGATGAGTTGGCAACGACTCTTTATATATAATATTACATATTAAGTATTCTATTTTTTAAAAATCCTCAACTTTGCTAACATTTAATAAGTATATAAGAAATCCTTAAATTTATTTTGCAGAAGCAGAATACAACTCACAAAAATTTAAGATTAAAAAAAAAAATACTTACAGACATAAAAGCAATAAATAAGATAGGAAGCTTTCAGAGAAAAGAAACTTTTTTTGGGCAAAAAAGACTTGAAAGTTAACATGTTTTCTAGATGCCTTTTTCGCAAGATTTTTAAGTACTTTTTTTTTAGCTTTTGCTTTGTTAGACCCTGCATAGTGCATAGACCCGCAACCTGCCCTGCATAGCCTAAAACCAGCCCTTCCCTGCCCTGCCACGCTTCTCCCCATTGCCATCTCTATGGGGAAATACAACATCTAGTATTCACTCAATTAGTGCTATGCTTAAATGCACTGAAAAGAGACTCGGTTTCAGGGGGGAAATAATATAATATGGTTGACACATAGAGCCTAGAAAGAGAAGGGAGGTAAATGAGGAGGGAATGCGACCCATTCGACATCGGACATTTTTTGGAAGGACAGAAAAAGTAAATGCCTTTACTTCCCAACCAATTGTTATAACTAGAGTACTACTCTTATTGGAGGTAACACGAACCATAGGAAAACATATAATTCAAGAAACATACCCCTTCTGGAAGCACAATAGTTATTCTCAACAACTTTCAAGCATCCATGTCTCATCGGAGCAGCGTACCCGACCATAATACCTGCAAATTTTGAAGTCACTTCATAAAGCAGAAACTGTGAAAGCTTTTATCATCTACCTCTTTTTTTTTCTGATAAGTCAGTTATAGTTGTAGTTCTTATACAATTAATATTTAGAACTGGTAGCAGCACACTTTGAGCCCATATGCACAATCCTGTTATTTGCACCCAACTTCATGCAAAGAAACAACAGGGAAAAGGCAGTAGAATTGCCAAGGTATTTATGTTGTACGTGTTATGTGTGTGTGTGTAATAAATTCTTAATTCTCATCAATCGCTATCCTACCCTTCCCATCAACTGATCTCTGCACTGACAGAGGATTCACTTTTTGCAGACATTTACAAGATGAGAAGAATTGAGATCATTTTTATATTTAAAAGGACAGACAAACATATGACTTTCCTCCATTTCAAAGTACGAGGCTGGATTCAAATTTGAAGAGTTCCCTTATCTAAAACACATGCTTGAACAAAAATAAGTTAGTTTTAGCCTCCAAAAACTATGTTCATCAGGAAAGATTGTGCATGCATCCTTTAAATAATCTAAAAATAAACCTTTATCTCTAAGGGGGTGTTTGGATAAGCTTATTTTAACTGACTTATAAGCTAAAAGCCAAAAGCTAAAAGTAGGTACCTACCTACTTGAAAACGCTTTCGGCCCTTTTTTTTTTCTTTTTAAGCTTAAAGTAAGGTGCTTAAAAACACTTTGTGTCTTTGCCAAACACCTCTAAAAATTTAAAAGTGCTTAAAAGACAAAAACATCTAAAAATAAGCCTATCCAAACACCCTCTAAGCTCATAAACTTGGCCCCCGAAAGAGCCCTAGGTCCAGTTAGTTTTTCAGAGACATTGTAAGTCCAATACACATAGACTACAGGATTATAAAATTTTAATGAACTTTATGAGAGTTAATAAACTGGTCAAAAAGAACTTCGATCAGAGTTAACCATGAATTATCTATATTCACCTGCAGTCTCACAGTTACATCCTCATTCATATCTTCTAAACACTCTTTTTCCATTTCACGTGCATGTTGCAGTTTATTACAACCACAAACATCTTTCTATATAAATATTTCCACACATGTTTGAACCGTCAAATCATTTGGGAGTCCAGTCTATCCTCTTCATTTTTCTACTGAGAATACAATATCTAGGGAAACCATCCTAAGAAAGACGGCATGCAAATGCTGGCGGAACTAATTCTATTCCTAACTCAGGTAAAAGAGAGAATAAACCAATAACAGCCCTGACTATCTTATCTGTGTAGCTGTCATAGCATCACTGAAATACACATTCAAATCTTTGAATGTAATGACAATGTCAAAACTAGATTCAAGGAAAACTTCTCTTATTTGCCCTAAAAGAATGAACAGCTTTAATGCTTGTGCCATTATTCAAAGACAGACAACCACATTTACCATCAAATGTTCACACGTCCTCACGTGCAATTAATTACACATTGTACTCATCGAATGAAATAACAAAATTCAAAAGAAGATTCATTTCTTTTACATCTCATTTGCTTGAAAATGTTGATACTGAATACACATAAAGGTACAAGTAAACAGAGCAACTAGATGCACCTATGAGGCCAAAATAATGAAACAAACATTCTCTTTTTTTTAATTCAATAACAAATCAAAATTAGGTTTACTTCTTATTCGCCCTAAAAGATGACGACATATAATCTACACAAACACATTTTCAAACATAAAAATACTTCTCACATCTACTCACCTGCAACTAGATACACTGCAGACACCGCGAAAATGAATGTAGAGGGAATGAACACAACCATCCAATAGTAATCGACAGTCTCCTGATTCGTTAGGTAAAAGGCACCAGGATAACTATCCGAATCACCAGCAGTACCGGTACCGGTACCAGCACCAGTCCCGCCGGCGCCGGAGCCAGTAGCAGCTATGCTAGTGAAATTAATTGAAAGCGGCTGAATACGATAGTCACCACAGAAAGGCCGGCGGGCAGGATCGACAGGAAACACTATTTTCAAGCTGATAACAGTAGAGACGATAATAGCAAGTGATATTAGGGTTAAAGTGCAGATCACAAATGGCCTTTGCATACGATTCCATGCCTTGTCTTCCTCACGGAGACACTCGTATTCGTGTTTCGGCATGAACGCTTGCCGGAGTGCATCTCCGATTATCGCCATATCTTTTTTTTTTTCCCCTTCAACAACTGTAAAAAGGCATATATGCGTATGTATGAAGAGTTGTAAGAGGTTGAAGGGCGAAATGGAAATGCTAGTTGGTGGGGGGTTTGGGAATGATGAATGGTATGTTCAAAGTTTGTTTGTTGCTTTTACCGGCTTTCAGATTTAGCACCGTCACGCCTCTATTTGCTTTTTATCATTTTTGTATTTATATTATCGAGGCATTAATTTAATTTGTGATCTTATGCGTGAAGGATTGCCAATGTTTCCCAAACTAGAAATGATTTTATTGTGTGTTTTATCAAAATGACCAAAAGTAATAGGGTCATCCCTATTGTTATTAAAATGGGAATAATATATTTGATCAATGATCAACCCTGTAAATATATAGCGAGGTTCATATGTGAAAATTTAAAAAAAAAAATTGAATGAAGGTTAATTATTTGTTATCAAGCATGTTTAGGCTACCGAAGATAATGAAGTATAAATAGATCGATTTTAATAATTTAATAATTTCTTTTTTTACAATTGTATTAAAGAAGATGTGAATATTCTCATAATAAATAAATTTAATTTATTAAATTCAAAATGATTCATTCAAAAAGCGATTTTTGATTTTATATTTTTCATTATACATTTGTGCGGTGAATGGTATTTGATGAAAATGGAGAACGAAAGGATTAGAAAGACATGTACCAAAATGAATAGAAGAGTTTCACGGGAATCAAAGTAAGTATAAGGATAGACAATTTGTTGTTTTTACCATTAAAATTTTATTTATCAATTGTTACAAGATGCCACTAATGAACTTGAAAAGATTCAATATGTATGATCTATACAAAATTTGAAAAGTCAACAAGTACACCGGAGAACATAAATATATAAAGGACTTTATTAAATCATCTAATAGAAGTGCTTGAAGATTACTACTTTAGAATTACGTTGTTCCAAAAGTTATAGATTTATTTGCTTTCTATATTTTTTTCTCACTAAATTGCATCATCTTTAATTTTACATGGCAGAATTCATTGATAGTCACCTAAAGTTTGTATCAGCTTTTATTGAGACATCTCAAATAGATCTTGTTCATTTTAAACATCTCAAGTAGAATTTTGACAATGTCATTTTAATAATAATTTCTTCTTTTTTCTTCTCTTTCTTTCCAACACTTCTTTCATCATATACCATCATTATATATCATATCTTCTTCTCTCTAGTCTTTTCTTAATGTCTAGATAACTTACAACTCTTAGCCGGCAAAAGTTATCATTTAAAATTGTCGTATATCTAACCTACAACTTCATGGTTTGATTGTCGAAAAATTTGCTAAAATCATTCAAAAGTTTCGTTGGTCTATTTTCACCTTTTTTCTACATAAGATTTTCTTTTTCAAATTCAATTTCTGAAACACTAATTTTTCGTTTCTCAAAGCTTCGTATTTTTCTTTTTCGATTAATCTATTTCAAATAAATTTATAAATGGCCTCAATTTCATCATGAGTTAATGGATTTTTTAGGATGAAGGGTGGGAAGGGATATTTTGAAACTTTCAAAGAGAGCAATTCCGATGTCAGAGAGGTGGATATGATAGAAGAAGAGAAAAATGGTGGATTTGAACAAAGAGATTATGATAGTATGATAGTTGAATTATGGATAAAATCTGTGACATAAATTAATATCAAATTTGGTGATTATAATAAGTGTATTTGAAGAAAGAAATGGTGATAATGATGACTGTCAAATTTGTAGAAGAAGAAGATCATGCTGATTAGAGGAGAGAAGATATGAAAACGTCGATGGAGATGTGGAAATAGTGGAAAAGAAAAAAAAAGGGTGCTATAGATTTTTTTCCTTATTTATTGAACTATAATTTTTTAAGTAATTAACTAAATAGCTTTAAAAATATTTTGTATTCATAATATATTTCTTAATTTTTTTATTAATTAAACTATTTTATTGATTACTAAAAGTGTGAACATTACAAAACTAAATAGGAATAGACTCCTGTTACTCATTACCTCTACAACTTAATGTAACATTAAAATAAGACAGGAAAAACATTATATGTCTGCATTAAGCTAATAAATATATTTTTTTTTATCAGACACGCATCAATCTTAAGCAAGAAAGGCAACTTAGAAGTCTGCCTCATGGCATTTGGTTTAACTGTTGGAGACATGTTTACCACTTCTTTTGTGTTTGCCCCTCTTGTATGTATGTGAATCACAATCTCTTTAACCACTCCATCCATCTGAAACTAACTTATTTGAAAACGTATCGAGTTTCTTTACCTCTATATCATTGTAACGACCATAGCAAATAGACTACTGAGAATGCCACCTCTATCAAAATACTTCTTAACCTAAGCTACTGCACAAATCATCTCATCTTGCCAGCCACTAATAGATTTGTCTTCACTAAGGGAGGCAGCGGAACCGGAACCAGCAACACCGGACCGGAGTTTACCGGAACCGGAATGGTACCAGACTTGAAGGGTACTGAAGTAATTCGGTACCGGAACGGAACCGGGACCGGTAATTTGGACCCTTACCTTCCCGGTCCGGTATAGCCCGGAGCCGGATCGGTAATCCGGTAGTCCATTTTTTTTAAAAAAAATTGGTTAAAATTTGAATTTAAAGTTGTATACTTGTAATCTTGTATTTAATATAAAAGTTTAATTTATTATTGTCAATTTTTAAAAATTTCAAACTTTAAATTTTTTTTTTTTTTAAAGTTTGATAAAATTTAAACTTTAAATAGTTTTCAAATTTTCAAAAATCAAACTTCAAATTTTT
>JBCEWC010005876.1:0-24093 GCA_038996855.1 Solanum aculeatissimum | reverse complement strand
TTATGACTTGATGTTGGGATTGTATTTGACTATGTGCTTATGTGGAAAGTCCCATAATCCCGGTGTGCCCCCATAGACTGAGTCCTACTTATCCGCCCCTTAGAGATAACTGTTATGTGCTATGTGAAATCATGTTCATCCTATTCCCGACAACATTCCCATAGCTTGAGTCCAAAGCTCCGATTCCCTTATAACTTATGTGTTATGTGTTTACGTTTTCGCGCTTTCGAACCGATTATGTATGTGATGATGCTATGATGGCTTGATCGAGAACTTTTGAGTTTTTCTTCGCCATGTCACATCTAGGCCCCTCAACCGGGTCGTGACAATAATTTTATCATATCACCGTTTGAATATAATAAATACAATATCTTAAAAAATATGATAAGAAAATGATTATAATTAATAATAAGAACAAAGCATAGTAGACATGTAAAAATAGATAGAGGGAGCAGCAAAAACCATGAATGGCTTACATTATAGTATTTGTGTCTGCAAGTTCATTTGTTGTTTCTAGTAAGCTAAGAGCTCCTACAAGCTTCCATTACGAAAAAGAAGTCAGCTGCAACTATTAGAGAAAACTAAGTGGGAGGTGACACAAAAGTTTTCAATTAAAAAAGGGTGATAACTTGATCAAGGTCAAATCAGATCTTTACTAATTAAGAGATTAAGTTAAATGACGTGAATTATAATTTAAACTTTTAAATCTTTTGTAAAATATAAATATTTTCAATTGAGCCCATAACTAATCCTAGCTGCTTAAATTGTTTCACCAATTACTTTAAGATGATGCAGCAGCATAAGTTGTTGATGAAGGGTAATGCCCCTTAAGTTGAAAAGTTGGAACAAGGAGGAAATTATAAAAAAATACCTATTAGTGCAGATTGTAGGAGATCATTTATGACTCGTAGATTGTATAAGAAAGCATTATCAAATTTGTGAAGCAAAACCCAGTTTAAGAAAGTATGTTGAGAAAAGGCTCCAAGTATCAAATTTTTAATTTTTTCCTAAATTCAGTTTTGAAATTATTAGGCATAGTACATGTTTTGAGAGAAGTATTGAGCACCAATTTGGGTTCGATTTCAGATAACTCCAACGCCATAAACTACGTATCCAGCATAGGATAGGATTGTACCGCAATTCGGGGACTCCTCACTTGCCTCTGAGAAGGCCTAGTAGATGAATTCATAAGTTAAGTTCATCCCTTACTCTAGCAAGGTATGAGATGGCTCTGGCAATGTGAACAAAACGTTGTATCATCATGAGACTCATAGTGATGGTTGTCGGTTAGAGAAACTCTCCAAGAAAAGTAAAAGTATATTATTTAAGCATTTGCTATTATTGCATATCTCAGTTGTAAAGTTTTACATGTTTTCATTATATTCCTATTTTACTCTCAGTCAAGTTATTTTCAATATTTCTTTTGACATGAGTGTTTAGTTCAATTATTGTTTGTTCAGTTTTATTATATTATTATATACCGTATATTTCAAATACTGGCGCCATTTGGCGCTACCTCATTTTATGATTCAGATTCATGTACCCATGATAACAGACGTTCAGTAAGACATTTTCCATTAGTAGTTGGTGAGACCTTCTCACTTTCAAAGGGCTCCAATTCGTTAGTTTTGTTTATCTATTTTATAATCATGTAGTCGTGGGTCTTGTTTCGGCCCCTAGCATCAATCAATAGAGGCTTCATGGATAGTCGAAGTTAGTTTAGTCTATTTATTCTTATGTTTTAAACATTATTATTATTTATTCAGAGTTGATTCAAGACTTTTGCACGAGATTTACATAAATGTTGTAAAGGTTCACTTTATGAAGCCTCCTTATGTATATTTAGTTTTCATTGAGTAGTCAGCAAGAACAAGGGTTCGATTGGGACTAGCAATGATTTTCGAGTGCCGACCACATCCATGGTGTAGGCTTAGGTTATGACAAAGATTGATTTGGTGGATTGCTACATTGCACTATTTTTCTTGTATTTTGTAAAATGTAAAGTTCATTAACCTATTAGAGATAAATACTTTTTTTATACAAAAGAAATAATATTTATAAAAATTAATATATTATATATAAAATTATAAAATAGATGTATATAATTTATCGGTTTTGTTGAGTTCTTCGTTCAATTTTTTTAATAAAAACAAATTAAAATAAATTTTCTTAATATTTTAATTTAAGTTTAAACCAAATAAAAATTAATTTTATTGAGTTTTTGATTTGGATAAATTTTTAATCAAATCGGGAACATCCCTAATAATAAATTTGGAGAATTTGCTCCTTTGCCTTTGGAGGTTCATGAAATAAGAATTAATGATTAACAAGATTGGAAAAGATTCACTTATACAAAAGAAAAGAAAAATAACACGTATTCTGCATTGATTATGGTAAACTAAGCAAGGAGAAGGAAAAACTTTCAAGGACCTATTGGAACCAAATTGACTATTAGATTTTCTATTTAAAAATAATTCCATATTTAATTTTTAATTGTACTAAATAATTATGATTATTTTTATTTTATTTTGTATAAAGACACAAAACTATCTAGCTGAATTTTGATAAATAGTTAAATACTATATTTCTAAGATATATCGATAATTTTAAAGACCTTTCTCCAAGTCTCTTTCCATAACACTCACCTCCCCTTTGATTTATGATATTACGGTTACCTCCCTTTTTTAATTTTTTTATGTAACAATCTTTTAACTTTTTTATTATTAACATAAATATTGTAATTTACTTAATTTATCCTTACTAATATATTGCAAACATGCTCTTTAAAAATTTTCCTTAAAAATAAAAATATATCATAAATATGCTAGATTTTTAATTTGAATTTTAAGAAAATATTTTACATCTCCTAGTTTCTACACCTTCCTGCACTAACTATAATTATAATCTTTACGAGATATCCAACGATATGATATAATAAATATTTTTAAAATTCGCGGGCCAAGGGTTGGCCTTTGAGGCTCACGAGTTGAGCCTATGAGGCCGACGGGCCAAACTAGGTCGGGCTAAAAAGCCTCATTCATAAATGGGCTAAATATATTTAGCCCAACCCCATTTTGTTCAAGGGTTGGGTTTGGCCGGCCTCACGGGCCAAACCCATTTTGACAGTTCTAGTCGTGACATATAATTACAGGCAAAAGTAACATATTTAAATGACAATGCAATGCAAATGGAATGAATGCAATGCATGGTGTGAAATCACGAGCGTCACATAACTAGTCGTACATATCTACTGAGCTAAGGTTACTATGTAGAACCCATAGGGATATCATTAGACCGTATATAGAAATCTCAACCACCTTCTCATGGTCAAGGGGTGTCACAATATCTCAACCTTGCCACCTATTTGTGGTCAAGGGGTTTTAAAAAGTGGTACAATCTTAGTCTTGTCCTTGCTTGTGGTCAATGGGTTTTAAAAAGGTTTTACTGTCATGATCCAAGCCTAGGGCCTAGACGTGACATAGTGAATGGGGAACCTGAGGAAATCCCAGACACACCTCTAAGCATAAGTAAGCACATCCTTGGTTGTAGAAGCATAAATAAACTTCAAGTAAATAATTCTAAGGGAATTGAGGCTTTGGACTCACGCTATGGGGATAGAAAGGGAATAGAAACTTCCACCATCAAATAACAACCCCAATTGCTTAAATTGTTTCACCAAGTGCTTTAAGATGATGCAACAACATAAGTTGTTGATGAAGAGTAATACCCCTTAAGTTGAAAAGTTAGAATAAGGAGGAAATTGTAGAAAAATACCTATTAGTGCAGATTGTATGAAATCATTTATGGCTCATAGATTATTTTATGAGTCATAGATGGGCCTTCCTTGATGGCTATTGTACTTAGAATTTTTTTTGGAAAATTTGATGTTCTATGAGGAGCCTTTACGAGTCATAATAGGATCCACGATCCATAGAAGGTGGCCATGGATGAAGGTAAGAATTTGGGAAGAAAAAAGAGTCTTAGGACTTTTATTACGATTGAATAGAACGAGCTCGTAAAAGAAAATATGATTTGTGGTTGAGGTTCGTGGAATGCCCCAACATTTAGGAAAATTAGGGAAAAAGGAAGGCAGTTTATGAGAGGTCTTTCACGACCCAAAAATATATTGTACGAGTCATACATTGATCGTAGGTTGACCCAGTGAAGTCACAAAATTGACTAAGTTCGAAAATGTTCTATGAGGGGTGAATACGTGTCATTATTAGGAATACGGGTCGTGCAATTTATTTGTGGTTTTTGGTTCAATTTTCAAGGTAGTCATAATTAATCTACGAACTAACAGGAAGGGTACGTAGAACCATCTATGAGTCATAAAAGCGTCCTATTATTGTGGATCATGAGCCGAGAATACAAAACCTCATGTACAAGTTGTAGAATGATCTATAATTCGTAAAAGGTCTCGTAGGCCCTGCCTGATAGGTTTTCATTAAGGGTATTTTTTTAAAAACTTTTTCTACTCTCCTCATCCCTAAACTATATTTTTTAACCCTTTAAAACTATTGCTTCACCTCAATCCTAAATATTTCTCCAATTTCACATATACCCCTAAGTCTTCTTCTCCAAAATTTCTCTCAAACTCAAAGAAGGTCAAGCTAGGATTTCTTGCAAATTCCTCTACTAAAATTAAGGCTTCAAGATAGATTTCTACCTGAGGTATGTGGGTATTCATCCATAGATCTCTTTAACCCATGGAGCCCAAAAAATACTTCACTTTCTTAAAATAAATTTCAAATATGTATTTTCATGAATTTTGATGATTTTTACTAAATTACATGAATTATTATTTATATTATGATTATTGTCTATTTCAACATAAATTGATGTCAATTTTATGACTTTGATGGTTTTAAAGTTCTCTACAAGACTATCTAGGGTTCATGATTCTCATCGTGGGTTCTTTCAATTAAGAGTCTAATTGTTATAATTCTTCATAATTAGACATGATTTCATTGATTCACATGTTTTAAAGTTAATTTAAGATGAACCCACAAAAATTATCCTAGTTTTGCTATGCACCATGATCATGCATGATTAAGGGCTTCATCCAAGGTTGATAAAAGTTATTCAAATATGTTTTATGAAGTCCCTTCAAGAATATATGAATGAATGATGGTAAAAGAATTTTTCTCACCTAATAATGAATTCTAGATTTGATAAGGAAAATTCTCATATTGGTGAATCACCAAGGTTTTAATGAGCAACTTTACATGAATGATGATTTATGATTCCAAATTATGATTAATCCTATGCATTATGATTTACTATTCTGTTAGGATTTGATTTAGAATTGGGAAGGCTTGAGGTGGGAGTCGATCCAAAAGATTTAAGGTTGTCTTTCCAAGGGAATCCTAGTAACAACCTCTAGACCAAAACTATCCACCATCATAGGTTCGCCTTATAGGCCTAACTAGTAGATCCACATATAGCTCATGATGTTAAAGGTTCTCACGGAGTCTATCTTGGCAAAGTAGTCTCCCTCTTCTCAATGTAGGCTTTACATCGAATTTTATGTTATGTAAAACCCCACATGTTGAAAAGCCTAAAGAATGGAAAAGTCTCAGAAATTTAGAGACTGACTGGTATTATGAGCCAATCTACAACTCGTAGATTGAACCACAGGTCATAAAAAGACTTCGCGGTTGAGCTCCTAAAGATGGGGAAAAATTTTGATTACTGAAAGTCATTGTTCAAAGGTCTTTACAGATCTTACATAGGAATGCGGTCTGCAAATTGGATTGTGAAAGGGACCCTGCAGAATGAAATTTTTTCTAAGTCTAGGTAGGTTCTACTGGGGTATTTACGACCCGTAAATAGAACTATGGGTCGTACTGTTGGTTCGCGGTTTGTGTTACACCCTATAAAATTATCAAAATACACCTACATGAGAGGTCACTCACATAACGCCATAATCCTAAATCGTTTTGGCAAATCTGAGGCTGAAATCTATTGAAACTTGCTTTTAGTTACTGCACTAATTTTTAGCAAAATAAATAATTTCGTTTAAGATAAATTTGAATTTTGAATTTTAGTTAGGTTGTTTAATTATTGAGATATTTTAGGTTGTTTTTAAATTTTAAATTATGCAGATTTTTTATTTTATGTTGGCTATTTAAAGCTCTTCAATGCTTAACAAAATTATTGAAAGCTATTGAAAGCTTCAATCTATTGAGAGACTTTTTAAACTCCTTTTTGCTGCCCTATTCATCCCTTTCAAAAAAATCAACAGTTGTATCAAGAGCCTCATTGATCTTACGGGATCTGTGAGTTCTTTCAAAGAACTACCATATAATTTTCAATCAGCAAGGGCTACCTTTTCAACCCATCAGGGCTACCTTTTTAACCCGTTAAGGCTACCTTTTTAACCCGTAAGAGTTATTTTTAACCTGCAAGAGTTATTTTTCAATCCATTTTAACCCATCAGGGCTATTTTCAACCTATGTTTTTTTTCAAAGCATAGACTATTGTTAACTAATTTTTAACTTGAAATGACAAGCAATAATCTCTTCTTGAATGCTCCAAAAATTTTCACCAGCAAAAATTACATGATTTGGTCAGTAAAAATGAAATCATATCTTGAATTCTATGGTTTGTGGAAAGTTGTGATGGAAGATATACCCTTACAACCTCTTCCTATAAATCCCACTCTTGCTCAGATTAAAGCTCATTTGGATGAGAAAACCAAAAAATTCAAAGCCAAAATTGTAATTCAAAATTCAATTGCGAATTCAATTTTTTGTAAAATCATTGCTTGTGAGACAACAAAAGAAGCTTGGGAAAACTAAAAAAAGGAATACCATGGAAGTGATCGAGTCAGACAAATTTAAATTTTGAATTTGAAAAAGGAATTTGAATCTCTTAGGAAGCAAGAGAATGAAACTATTGTTAACTATTTTGACAAGATTTCTTTGATTGTTAATAAAATGAGGTTGCTCGGTGAGGATTTCAAAGATGATAGAATCATAGAAAAAATTCTTATGACAGTTCCAATGAGACTCAAGTCTAAAATTTTATCTTTAGAAGAGTCTAAAGATCTCTCTACGATATCTGTTGAAGAATTAGTAAGTGCACTTCAAGCACAAGAGCAAAGAAGAGCTTTCAGACAAGACAATGTTACTGAAAGTGCTCTTTATGCATAAAGTAGAAAAGAAAAAGGTAATTATCCTCTTTGCAAATACTGCAAAAGAAAACCACACTTGGAAAGATTTTGTTGGTGGAGACTTGATGCAATATGAGAAAATTGCAAACAAGTCGGTCATGTTACAAAAGTGTGCAAACTTAAAAATAATCCTCAAACACAAGCAACAGAAGCAAAAATTGAGGAGGAACAACTTTTTAAAATTGCAGTAACTAAAGCAAAGGAGGATTGTTGAAATTTTCTTTTAGTTACTGCACTAATTTTTAGCAAAATAAATTATTTAGTTTAAGATAGATTTGAATATTGAATTTTAGTTAGGTTGTTTAATTGTTGAGATATATTAGGTTATTTTTAAATTTCAAATTATGCAGATTTTTTGTTTTATGTTGGCTATTTAAAGCCCTTTAATGCTTAATAAAATTATTGAAAGCTTCAATCCATTGAGAGACATTTTGAACTCCTTTTTGCCGCCCCATTCATTTCTTTCAAAAAAACTAACAAATCACGATCAACATGAAAAAATTAAGCGAAAAGTGGTCTCAATTGAATTTTAGACCAACTGGATCATAAGATAATTTTTTGAGGCAAAGATGTAATTTTCAACAAGGTGCGCGATACCTCTGGGGCGCAGACCTGTCACAAATTTGTACTTAATTTTGGTTCTATTATTTTCTATGGGATTAAAAAATCGATTAGAAATTTTTTGAAAGAAATGACCTTCGAGGAACCAGGTCCGTATCAACTAGGTCCGCGATGTGGACCTGGTTCACTATGGGCCAAAATTTTCAATTTTCCAAGGGGCATTCCAGACTTTTTGCTACCCCTCCTAAACTTAACCCACAATTAATATAGGTTATTATTTTTGCCTAAAAAGGGTTCCTAAACCCATTCCTAAGTCCCTGTTATGTTCTAACAAAAACTAGGACTAAGAAGAGGAGAAAAAGGCTAGGGATTCAAACATATTAAGGTACTGTCTAAACACTCTTCTCATTAAATCCATGAAGGTTGAAGGCACATTAGTTAACCTAAAGGACAAGATCAAGAACTCGTAATGAACAAAACGGATCCAAAAAACTGTTTTTGGGATGTCACATTCCCTTACCTTCGACTGATGGTAACCAAATCTGAGATCTATCTTTGAAAAGTAAGAGGCACCCTGAAATTGGTCAAACAGATCATCTATGTAGGGAAGAGGATATTTATTCTTTATTGTGACGTTGTTCAGTTACCTATAATCGATACACATTCTGAGAGACCCATCTTTCTTTCACACGAATAAGATAGGAGCACCCCAAGGAGAAACACTTGGCCTAATAAAGCCCTTCTCTAGCAAATCTCTCAACTATTCTGTCAACTCTTTCAACTCAGCAAGAACCATTCTATAAGGAGGAATAGAGATAGGTTAAGAATCAGGAAGAACATCAATTTCAAAGTCAACCTTCCTATCAGGAGGGACTCCAGGCAAGTCCTCAGGAAACTCATTTACAATCGAGATTGAATCTCGAGTAGGAGACTCAACATCATTTATCTTAATTCACACAAGGTGATAGAGACAACCTTTAGAGATTAGCTTTCTAGCCCTATAGTAGGAAATGAACTTACCTTTAGGTGAAACAAAATTTCCCTTCCACTCTAGGACCAGTTCATTTGGGAATCGGAACTTAACAGTTCAGGTCCTACAATCGATAGAGGCATAGTAGGTGTCAAGCCAATCCATGCCAAGGATCATATTAAAATCACTCATCTCTAATTCTATCAAATCAGCAAGGGTGTCCCTATGATGGATGGATACTACACAATTTCTATAGATTCTTTCAGCTATAATAGACTCACCAACTAGAGTGAAAACACCAAATTGTTTAGGCAAACATTAAAGAAGAATCTCAAATCTACTAGCCATATAAGGAGATACAAATGATAATATGGCACCAGGAACAAAAAAAAATAGCAATCAAGAGTAAAGACTCGAATCATACCCATCACAACATCTGGGAAGTTTTCTTGATCTGGCGACTACCCATGGCATACAAATGGTTTGTAGCCCCGCTTGCACCCAAAGTAGCACCCTTCTGATTTCCTTTAGCTGGTGGTTCCAGTGCAAGAGATTAAGCCTTATTAGCCCACTTTGGAAAATCTCTTTGAAAGTGACTTAGTTGGCCATACTTGCAGCATGTATCACCTCCCTCACAATATTTTCCCAAGTGTAATTTTCCATATTTTCCACATGGTGGCTTACCCTGTGAATCTTGAGTCATACTAGTCTGTGACTGAGATCCCTAAGCTCTAAAATTTTGAGACCTCTGTTCATTCTTGTTTTTGGGTACAGGTGCACTGGAAGACGAATACACTGGCCCTAACTAAACCGTGTTATCATTCCCATTCCCTTACTTCCCAACATCATGGCTGGATGTCTTCGCTTTCTTAATTCTGTACTCTTCCCCGTCTTGCTGCCTCTCCTCATCAGATTGTTGTACATAAGCCATCAACCTTCCAATATATATATCACTCACAAGCATAGCTCCCTCCCATCTTTCTTCAGTCCCTTGTTCATCCCATTAACATACAAATCCATTTTCCCTCTCTTATCTACAACTATATTCGGAGCATTGCGGGGCAACTACATAAACTTAAGACCACAGTCTAGCTATACCTTTGAGTTGGTAGGTAGCCAACTCAAGTCTATCAACATCATCCATATGCATTACCTGGAACATTTTTTGTAGCTCATTAATGTAGTTCTCAGGATCCTCATTGAGCGTAGACCCTGTAAACTCAGGCGGGTTCATCCTCAATAACTCTCAAACCTTGGATATGTTTAAAGCATCTTATCTGCCTACTCCCTGTCTAGCGACCGGTGCTATCACAACCTGGGCTAAAGTTTGGATGGCCTTGCGAAGCTTAACATTTGAGATGTTATCCTATGGTAGTTGTTCAAGGACGATTGGGCCTATGGGTTCATCCTGGTTCTAGGGCTCAGGTTGGTTGGTATTCTATCTAGCAGGATGTCCTCTACCTCTAACAACTCTTCTTAGAGGCATGATCAAAATTTTACAAACATGTAGCACACAAATTCGAAGAGAGCTTTCATAGAGTTTAACTCTATCACACGAATCAAAATATAAAGAAGTGTAACCATTTCTAATGTACTATAGCCTCCTGCTTATAATGTGTAGTCTACAACACACCCATAAACAATACTCTACTAGACATGATCTCATAGACTCTCTAGGAGACTTGAACTCTGCACTCTGATACCACATTTTTCACACCCCGAGAGGGTATCTTAGATGTGGCCGACACTCAAAGATTACTGCTAGTCCTTAAGAAAACTACTTATCCTGATCACAGTCATTCAATCATAAAAATATCAGCGAAAGGCTAAATATGATAAAACGTGGACAATCTTAATTATAAAGGGGCAAATCAAATTAACTCATTAAGACTAGTATGAAAGAGACTAGTATAAAATAGTATCTAAATCAAACCAATCACACTCTAGTCTATGAAGCCTCTATCAATCTGTTCAATGGTGCTCATGATAGACCCATTGCTATCTCAAACCAAAATAAAAGCAATTTAAAGTATAACTCTAAAGCTAGATGAGAAAATATACATCCCCTAAACTCGAGGAGGACTCACTAATAAGTTGAAGTAAGGAGAATATCTTCAATGGAGCACTGTTGATGATCTCTAGTAACTGTATCTGAATCAAGAAAAATGCAAGCCTAAATAGACGTTAGTACGTGGAATGTACGAGTATGTAAAATGGTTGAATGAAACATGCATCAAAGTAAAATATTATCAACTTAGAGAACTCAAATAAAAATATAAGGAACTCAATCAGGATGCCAAATGTCTATCTAAAGCAAGAATAAAGAGAAGACAGTGACCAATCAATAAAAATCTAATCCAATAAGAGTACTATCAGTATAGAACCTATTTGGGAGTTTCTCTTATCGGACAACAATTACTTATAAGCCAGTAATATTACAATAATCTTATTGTTGTTGCCACAACTATTCAATACCTTGTCGGGGTAAGAATGAATCGATCTATAATGAATCTAATCAAATAAATACTTTATTGTTTCAGGGACCTATCAAGAGGTAACATTTGTCTTAACGGTTTCAATCTTCTCCTAATTTGGCAACATAGTTAATGAGTTCGAGTTGGACTCACTCTCACTCAATTCGGTGCTCGATACTCCTCCTAAGATTCAATGCTCATAAATAATCAAATCTCAATCAATCCAATCAATGAGTCTCATAAGGACCCTTATCAATCCATCAAATCTTTCACAATCGAGTATTTCGGCCTATCAACCATCTAACCAATTCTTAATCACATCTTTCAACAATTCGACCAATCAATCCTATCGACCTTTCAAGAGTGAATTAGACAATCAGGTAGGAGGACTTTCAATTTAGACTAATATTTTAGAGCAGTTATGAATACTCATAGGACCATCAAGTTCGATCAACCCATCATCATGCTCACATCACAATCACAACTACCATCATACTATCAAAGCTCTAGACTCAATCTGTAGGTTCATTTATGCAATCTTTTATGAAATAACAAATAGGATTTGTGAAATAACTCATGTAAAAGTATTTATTTAGTAACTCAAGTTTATGATGATCATCAACATATGAAAAATACATAGGATATGTAAAATTTGTAAGAAAATATTCAAAAAAACAAGCATAGAGACTCAATACTATCATCTATCAATCTATCTCACTCAAGGGGCACATGGAAGAACAATTTCATGCTTTAGGTTAGCCTTACATACTTGGGATGATGGTAAACAATCAAATTTGCAAGATTCTAGCTCCAATCCTTCGAATTCGTAGCTTTTCTTCTCCTTTTCTTAGCCCTAGTCTTTTGTTAGAACATTTAAAAAGCTAGGGAATGGGTTTAAAATCCCTTTTTATGCTTAAAATGACCTATATTGATCATGGGTTAAGCTTAGGGCGGATAGGAAAAATTCTGGAATGCCACTCTAAAAAATTTAAAATTTTCCCTTCAGAAAACCAAGTCCAGGACCCAGACTTGCGCATTTTATGGACATTTTCATCAAAACATTTCTGATCATGTTTCTATTCCCATAAAAAATATTGGGATCCCCATTATCCGCGACAAGTCCGCGGTGAGGACATTTCATGCACATTTTTGAAATTGTGTTTTTGCTTCAAAAATTTATCTTTTGATCTGTTTGCTCTAAAAATCAACCGAGACCATTTTCTTACACAATGTTTTGTGCTGATCGCATTTCCAACCTCGGATTTGCAAAAAACATTTTGGAAGATGGGTTATGCATGCATATCTCATCTAGGGGTATTTTGATAATTTTACTGGGTATAACATACCCCATAAGGGTCAATGATCTTGGCCAATTTCTTACCACTTCCATTTTAACCAAAACTCACGTTTACCAAACTTAGCAAACAACTTTCCTTCTTTCAAGGTTTGCAACACTACCCTCAAATGCCTCACATGCTCTTCTCCACTCCAGGAATAAATCAAGATGTCATCAATGAATACTACACCAACATATCAAGGTATGATTTAAAGATCCTATTTATAAGATCCACAAATATTATCGGTGCATTAGTTAGGCTAAATGACATCACCATAAATTTAAAATGCGCATATCTAGTCCAAAAAGTCATTTAGGAATATCACCCTCTCTTACTCTCATTTGATGGTATCTAGACCGAAGATCAATCCTAGAAAAATAACTACCTCCTTGCAATTTGTCAAATAGGTCATCTATCCTTGGTTGAAGATACTTGTTCTTTATGGTGACCTTGTTGAGTTGTCAATAGTTGAGCACGTTCTAAGCGATCCATCCTTCTTTCTTACAAACAACACCGGTGCACCCCAGATGATTTTCTAGGACTAATAAAAACCTTTTCCAATAAATTTTTCAATTGATCCTTTAACTCTTTCAATTCTGCCGGAGCCATATGGTAAGGTGGAATGGAAATGGGTTGAGTATCAAGGAGGAGGCCTATATCAAAAATCTATTTCCCTTTTGGGAGAAATACCGAGAAGCTCATTGAGAAAGACATCAAAAAATTCATTGACTACCATAACCGATTCAATAGGAGGGACTTTAGACTCAACATACCTAACCTTTACAAGATGATAAATGCAACCCCTATAAATTATTTCTCAAGCCTTAAGACAAGATATGAACCTAACCTTAACCACCGAATCATGACCTTCCCACTCTAGAATGGGTTCATTAGGAAATTCAAACATAACTTTATGAGTTCTAAAATCAATGGAAGCATGATATGCATGTAACCAATCTATCCCAAGAATAATATCAAAATCTACCATGTTGAGATCAAGAAAATCACAAGGTAAGACTTTATGCAATATTGACATAGGACAACCCCTATAGACTCTTTTTGGCAATAATAGATTCACCAATGGGGATAGACACCTCATAGGGTTCATATAACAATTTGGGATACACATCAAGCCTATTAGCAACAAATGGAATAATGAAAGATAGAGTGGCACCCAAATCCAATAAAACATATGCATCATAATCATAAACCTTTAACGTACCAGTGATAATAGCAGGTACCTCATCCACATCTTTCCTCCCTTGAAGAGCATAGAACTATAGAGCACTCTTTTGTTGACCATCTTGTTCCCTTTGATCACCATGAGCACCTTGTCCTTGAGAACGACCATCTCTACCCTTGTTCAATACAATTGGATAATTTGCAATCTTATGGCCGATGTTTCCACACCCGAAGCAAGAACCCACATCCCTATAACATCTACCACCATGCTTCTTACCACACCTTTCACACTTAGGAGTAATTTCTCCACCATTAACACCATGAGCTTTGTGGTTGGGCACCCTATCATTGGTAAGCCTTTGGTTTAGAGCATTAGAGGACCCTTGGCCTTGAAACTTGTGGCCTTGTTGAAAATGACCACTTTTAGCACCTTAAAATCCACTATCTCCAATACGAGTCCTTTTTCTCCCTTCCTTGGAGGCCACTGGATAGTCCCTCATCTTATGCCTAACATCACCACACTTGAAACAACCCTCACTGCTAGCCAACCACTTTTCTTAATGCTTCTTGCCACACTATTCAGAAATTGCTAAAGGGAGCCTTTCCTTTTTGTACTTAGGTGCTAGAACACCAATAAAATATGAAGCACCATCGACTCGAGCCCTCTTAGCCTTCCTCTCCCTCTTGTTATCACTTGTAATCCAGAGGGTACCAAGCTATTAGTTTAGTTGAGAGGTCACAACTTTGGTCAATAGCCAAATGACATTGAGAAACTCCACATTAACTATGTCGGTATTGGGGGATTGATCAACAGGCGAGTGATGGTCGCCATCTTTTCCACCATTGTGATGAGTTTGAGATATATTCTAAAACATAACAGATAGGAATTAGAAATAAACCTTATGGGATTTAGCTCTATCACACGACATAGACCATAAAAAAGTGAATCATTTCCTAAATGCCTCAAAGCCTCTTATTCATAGTTATGGCGCACTTCACAACCATGAATACGACTCTACTCAACGCGGTGTGTTTCATTTTCAAGGACCATTTATAAACCTAGTGTTCTGATACCAAGCTTGTCATGACCCAAACCTAGGGCCTAAGTGTGACATGGTGAAAGAGAACTAGAAGGTGCCTATACAAGCCTCTGAAAGCATATATGCACTTCGTAGGTTCGAATAATGAATAATACACAATGACATATGGAATGGGGAATGGGACTACGGGCCAAATCATGGATAAAAATGGAAGCTCAACTTAATAGTTTAAGACATAATCAAAGTGAAGTAGTAGTCAGAACACGCCTCTAAACAAAAGACAATAAATAAAGCTAAAAATATAAGTCTAGACCCCTTAATACAAAGTCATAGAAGAAAATACATAATGTGTCTGAAATATCAAAAGTAAAGAAATAAGATAAGGGCTCTATTCCCGGTGGATGGTAACTCACCAAAAGCTCAAAGCCTTTCATGATAAATCTAGTCACGAGGAGGAGGATAAGGTAGATCATCTGTCCCAACATGATTATAAGCATGTAGGCAAAATACAGTTAGTACTTTAAAATGTAGTAAGTATGCAGGTATGCAATGCAATAAGTAAATATAATGGCAATGAATACGTACGAGATATGCTCAATTTCGAAGCTTTAACAATATAATTAGTTTCGAAATAAAGCGTAAAGCAACGCCATGATTATGCAAAGGAAGCACATAAGCAAATAGGTGTGGGAATAAAATTGTAACCGACAAAACCATATGAGCTATAATATAGAATACCAATGTAATACCATACATCGTCCAAAGAGTGAGCCTACTTGCCAAGGTAAACTTCGAAAATAGAAATACTAGATGGATCCACTAGTCAAAAGGCCTGAAAAGGCAAAATAAAAGTATCCTACGGTGGCACGTAGTTATGAGATTATAAGCTTTATATAAGACCCCTTGGATGGAGCCCCACTCCTAACTCATTTAGTGCTAAGCCAAAATCCCATGAAAACGGACAATGCATAATTGAAATAATCAAAACTCAACTTAATTCAGAAGGTCTTATCTTGTCAAAACATATTTAACTTGTACTTAAGTATAGATCCATAATAAAAGTTCAAAATTATTCAGAGTGGCTCTTGAGTCACCTAATATCAATTCAAACTTATAGTTCTTGTCCATGTTCAAAATCATATACTTGAGTTCATGCCGTAAAGGTCAGTATCTGGAATTCATAAGTCAATTTAATTATTATTTGGGTGTTTGTCAAATAACCTTAAAATTATGTAATTGAATCATAAGTAAGCTTAACATAATCAATTAAGCAATATAGGATCAAAATCATATTAACCCATAAGAGAGTTCCAAGTTTGAAAGTATAGATTAGGTTAAATCATGCAAATTCATGATGCTTAAATCAAATCATGTAAAATCTTTATAAATTTTCATAAATAATCATAAGAATGCATGAATAACCATAATCTAAGAAAATATCAATTAATATGCAATTACCCATAAATCAAAGATTGAAAATTCATAATTCAAAATTTAGTTTTCGAAGAGGACTTTTAGGTTGAAAGAAAACAAAGAATCAAACTCACACACCTTTAAGTCTTGAAATTTCTAGAAAAAAACTTTGGGGCTTCACTTGTGTTCTTGAAATCCAAATAAGATTCTTGAGAGCCTTAAAATTGGATGAAGAATTTGGTGAAGACTAGAGAGAATTTTGACAGAGTTTTGTGTGATTTAGGCTAAAAATGACTAAATAATGAGAAAATCCAGTCTATATGGGCATTGGGTTATTACCCAATTGCCCTCATGTAATGACCTCAAAAGTCATTTTTGGTATTTTCGACCAAATTACCATTTTTTCCTTTTTGAAAGTTGCATTAGGTCATTTTTGGTTGAGTATAAAAATTAGATTTCTAAAATCTTGTAAAAAGTTAGAGTTTAGAAAAATAAAGAGTTTTCCAAAGGTTTAAAGTTGAAAATTTTAAGTTTTGAGGTCAGTTTAAGTTTTAAGTGTCAGAATTTGATTCTATCAATTCCATCCATTTCCAAATATCAAATCTGGTTTAAGAGAACTTACAGAACTGAATTTGAAGTTACAATAAAGATTTTGTATCCGAAGTTGCATTTTCTAGTTCATTTTGGATCATAGGTTTGACTTTGATCCACATTTGAAGTTCAAGAGCTCAAATCGAATTTTATCAGTTCTAGTGGTTTCGGGTGATGAACTAACACTAGAAATCACTTCATTATAATTTTTAGAGCTTTCCTGAATATTTTGATTTTTTGAAGTTTGAAACTAGTTTAAATATTTCTCGAGTTCTGGACCAAGGATGTCCTAGACTCAAATTCTTATGGTTTCATTGAGCCTGAATCATCATTTCTGATAGGCTTCCGTATTTAGTTTGTGTTCATGGGGTTCTGAATGAATTCCTGAGGGTCCAGTTCTTGATATTTGTAGGTTGTGTGTTGCTAGTGCAACTATATATCTGGTGCCACCCACTTTGTTCTTCGCGTTCACGGGAGTGAACTTGCATTCACGAAGGTCTAACTTGAATGACCTCTGCATTTGCGGAGCTCCTCACCGCATTTGTGGAGCACTTTGGGGTGTGCCTTTACGTTCACAGATTGAATCCCCGCGGCTGTGGAGGTTTAGCAAGGCCAATACTCCGCGTTCATGGAGTACTTATTATATCTGAATAGTAGCTTGTTTTAAAAGATGCAATTATTTTATTTTCCACTATTTTCAACCCTTCAAGCTTCATTTTCAAGGGAGATTTCAAGGATTTTCAAGGCAAAATGATTGGGTAACTATTTACTAGCCTATTTCATTGTTTACATTGATTAATTCATGATTTTAACTTATAATTTTGGGATTTTAATGGTGTGAATATGAGATTTCTTGTACTTTGATTTCTAAACTTTAATTGATGCTTTCTCCCTCATCTCAACTCCATTTTCGAAACTGTTGAACTCTTTATCACCATGAGAATATTTTCATACTTTAATTTTTAGTTTTCAGCTATGTTTTTCGGCATGAATTTTTTTATCATTTTCTTTTTTTTATCTAAATTAATTGATTTTCATGTCATTAAATTCGTTATGTGATAGAGATGATATATTTGAATAGATTATGGTAATTTAGAATACCATAAAAGGGGGAAAATGACGATTTTAACTTGATTCGAGACTTTCTTTGAGGCAAGTGAAAATTCTCACCTTTTGTTAAGTATAAATGAGCCTTGTATGCACTTATGTGTATGATATTGCGTGCTTTGGGGGTAGAATTATATCATGTAGGCTTGATCATGATATTTTGAATTGAATAATTGTTCATATGGTGATATATTGACTCATAAATTAAATATGGATTCATAATCTATGTGATCTTGTGAATCATTTTCTATGAATGTCGAGATGGTGCTTATATTGTGATATGATTGATATTTTGAGACTGTGGTGATATTGAGACACTGATAAAATTGAGCTATTGATGATACTGAGATATTGGGATCATTATGATGTTAATACTATGATATAATTATGATCATGCATATTGAATTTATTATTTTTTGTGCATTGATACTTGTGATGGCTACGATCGAGATGTGAGTAAGGTAACATGTGAATTAGTGTCCGAGGTCTCTACCAATCAAGCCGAGGTAATATGCTGGCAGTTCGAGGTCATTTTCGAATGGGTCCGCAGTCTCTTCAAGATGGGTGAGCATTTGTCGAGGTTCTTGCCGACAATGTTCATGAATATAAGGTCCATGTGTGGCCCCCATGGGTGCTGTCTAAGACAGTCATCTAGTCAACGGATGTGTAACATAGGACAGATATGCATCACAATTATTTGACATTGCATTGCATTATTCACATCTCATGACATTTACTCCATCTCATATCATACCTGCTTTGATATTACTTTTGTAATGCTTATGAGATTATATACTTATTGTGTCCCTAATTTTGAGCAAGTATTGGATCTACTTATATACTTGTGTATTGAGGTATTATGACAGGTGATAAGTATAATTGTACCTATTATGAAATATATATTATATTGTGCTGAGATTTTTCTGAGTGCACGGTTGTAATTCAGTGGATTATGATTGAGAGTTAAGGAGTTACTTGTGTTCTTCATTACTTTACCTTAGGTTAGTTTCATTTCACAGAGTACTCTATTATTTGGTGCTCACCCCCTTGATACATTTTGTAGGTTGTGAGCCAGGTCCACCTTGTTGGGTTTCTGATTATATTGGATCGATCTTTGGATCTATCGAGAGGTAGTTGTTTGTTTCTTCGACAAATCTTCAGAGATTTTATTATTATATTTTGTTCTATTTGAGGACTAAATACTTTGACTTGTATTTTATTTGAGTATTCTATACTTAGAGGTTTATACATGCGACACCAGTCCTTGGGATGGTTGTATTTTTTTTCTTCCGCTTATCTATTTTATTTGTTTATTATCTTCCACTTTTGCTATTATTGCGAAGTTGTTAGGTTTTAGGCTGATTCGCGTTGGTGGGTTAGGTGAGTGTCATTACACCCGGATTTAGGGTCATGACACCTCAGCTAAAATAGAAAATTTTTGAAAATTTTGACCTATGGCGCAGCAGTTCTGCGATGCAAACTTGTCGCAAACCCTATTGTTTTGTGCAATTTCATCGAAAAAATTATTTTTTAACACGAGCAACTTATACATTGTAGATAACCATTTTTCTACAAATGTTTGCCTCCTAAAAAAGAATATGATGTTGGATTCGTGAAATAACGCATGAGTTTTAAGATATCAAAGAAATACGCTATAGAGCATTTTTCGAGTCGCGTGAGAGGTGTTACAAAAGTCAACCTAACAATCTAGTACAACAGAATTGATAGGTAATATGAACTTTCCCACACGAACCAAAATATCAAATAGAATCCCCACAGGCCGCTTCACAGACCTAACGAACATGCGTAACCACATTGAAGTTGGTGTGGGGGCTCCAAAGCCCAACTGTCTATAGATGGCCAACAACATCAGATAAATACTAACCCCCAAGTCATATAGGTCCTGTGCAAAATTAATTGCACCAATGGTGCATGGAATGGTGAACGCGCCTAGGTCCTCCTTTTTCTCTGTAATAAGATACATAGTAGTTATGAGGTTTTATTGCAATTTTAAGTTTTCTAATACATTTTTCGAGAAGTATGCACATATTCTGCAATCCCAAAACTTAGCCCAAGTCGTGACAAATAGATGAAAGAAACCAGATAGAAAACAAGATTGATACTGCAAAAAAATTAACAACATAGACATTTGATGAAAAATCATTTGCAAGAGAATGTAGTAGCTAAATTCCTTAATATAGGTTATATGAGAACATTAAAAGTTGTAACTCTTCCTGTAACACATCATTTTTCACCAGAGCCAGCTTACCACTGTGTACTCAACTCAATCCTCCCTAAAATATTTTGAAATTCTTCTTCTTCCTTGGATCTTTCCCAGAGTATGCTTGCCTTGTCTTTTCATTTCCCCCCTTTTTTGTATAATTTGAGGAGGCAAGGTTAGTTGGAAAAGTAGAGGGGAGCAACTCCCATTTCTAACCAAAAAGGATCAATAAAATTGTTCAAAATATAATACAAGCCCAAAATTTAGTAAGTGTTCCAATGATAAATGATTAACATTTATGTAATATAAGTAGTGCAATAGATCTGTGCTCTAGCAGGCACGTAACAAAAGTAGAACAAATGCTAAATTAGCGAATATAAATATGTGAGGAACATGAAAAGTTCTCCACTGAAGGACTTTGCTGTTGAACTAATTCTATAAAAGGCTAGTTAGAATTTTGCAATTTAATTCATAGAGTAGTGACAATTCGATGGGCATATCATAGTTACAAAAAGACATCACCATATATACCCAATATTGAGGTTATTCTTTTCAAAATGTACCAAGAAACAAAACTAATCTATAGAATTGTAGCATTCCCCAGGCATGGGGATTTGAAAAACACCATATTTAAATGTAATAGATGTAAATTAGAAACACTAGTTATCTTTTACTATATGAGTTGTCCTTTACATGGACCAAGTGCTCACAATGGATTTTAAAAAGAAAAAAATGCACACAAATGGTTATGTTGGAGATATAAAATAAGATTTTTTGTAAAAAATGTTAAATGAGTAAGTAGCTTACTTTATAAAGAGTAGTTATCAAGGTTGAACAACAAGATAAAGTACTAAAGGTGTAACACGCCCAAATTTATCCTATCGATCCTGAGTGGAGACCAGAGGAAACTGAGAAACGTGACTTAAAAAAGTCATTGAGAAAAAACCACGAGGGCCATCTACAATCCATAGAGAAATCTACAACCCGTAGGTGAGGTCTCGTAGGCCACCTTCATACTTGGCAAATTTTCCTTATTCTAAGGATCCAAGATACGAGAGGGTATTCAACCAGTATCAAATTTCACGATCCACAAAAAAAGTTTCATGAATTAAGATCTAAAAATTAACTTTTTAGAATATCAAGTTACGTGTGCAACAGATAGCCCATATAAGTTGATAGGGCCTATAAGTGGATTTCGTAGGTTGAACTTCTAAAAACTAGACATTGAGTTACGAGAGAACATCTACGGCCAGTAAAAAGATCCACAACCCATAGATGGGGCTTCATGGGTCCTTGTGACAGTTTTAAGGATGATATTTTTGTCCATTCCTATCACTTTTAATTCAACCCTTGGCCATTTTGTACTTAATTTAAATCCTAGAATAGAACCCTAGCTTATTTTTCACCATTCTTCATGCTTAGGGATTTCTTGAGAGCATCAAATAAAGAGAAGAGCGAGGTTTTCGAGTTTAAATATGAGGATTGATTGAGGTTTGATTATTTTCCTTATTTCCAGGTATGTAAGGCTTCCTAGAGCATAGGACTGAGTCTATCCACAGTCCCTTCGTATGGTCGAGTCATTTTGTGAACAGTTATTAAGTATTGAAAAATCTTATAATCCTACTATTCGAGTCTCTACATTGTTTTGAGTCTTTATGATTATGAACTGAGTAATTGACACATTACACTGTTGTTGATTTATAAGCCCAAATTCACACTTCAAAAGAAGAGTAAAGTAGTTGTTGATTAAATATAGAACCCAACAAGAGTTGGGATCGATCCCACAGGGAATGCGTGAGAATAAAGCTATCAGCGCTTAGTTCCAAGAGTAATAACTATTTTCGAAACAAAAATGCATAATGTAAATGGGGGCTTGTGTGTTACAAAGACTAGTTATTAAGAGCATTCTAGTAATAATTTCCTACTAGTTATTACTGGAGTTCAAAAATTTATTGCTAGACTAGGTTTGCGGTCCCTATGACACCAATTTCGATATTCAAACTTGAGGCTTCTACAATTGTGATCACATACACAGAGTAAGCAAATAGCTAACACCTAATTAACCTTTCAGTCCCTCTTAGGTGCATTTCGTTCATCACTTTCCAGTCTTAAAATGTTTACCCTTTTTGTCCCTTTCTTTAACCCCAAGATGCTCTCACCTTCCACTCTCGAGCACTTAGACTAGGTTAACAACCTCGAATTCTATCATAGAATATTTTTCCTAATTACTACATCCTTCTCGGGCATGTAATGAATACAGGCTTACCCCAATGCATCAACTCATTAAGATGTAAATTATATTGAAGAATTCCTATGATATTATGATGATCACTCTCGCATTTTGCCCAAAATTTATCTATCTTACTTGGTTATCATGGTTTCCAGAACCCTAGTTGTGAGTTTAGCCTAGCATGATTGAAGAAATCAAATTAAAATAAGATAAAAAAAGTCATGATTATAGCTTACAATTGAGTACGCAATAAATTTACAGATTACAATCACGAACACTTGGATGAAATCCACAAATTAGATGAAAAGTCATTAAAAAACCTTGTTCTCACGTTCAAACTTGTCTCTAGCAGTTTCAATAATGAAAAATAACCTAAAAATACATATATATATTAACTAAAACCTAATCCAAATTAAAATAGGAAATCTAAATTTCGGTATGGTCAACGGCAACTACACGGACCGTGAGGCACTTCACGGTCTGTGAGATGGTCCATGTGACCTTACTTGGAAACAATTTTTGTGCAGGTCTAGCTGAAGTTACTGCCTCTCCGCACGATCGGGAAAATGGTTTGTGAGCTTCCATATGGCCCGTGATGGGTCCCATGTGGCTTTACTTGACAACAACTTCCAGTGCAATTTTGACTGAGGCCACTGCCTCTCTTTACGGTTGGGCATAGGGTCCGTAAAACTCCACACAGCTCGTGATGGGTCCCGTGCAGTTTTATTTGGCAATAATTTCTGGTGCAACCTCAATTGGATCTTACTGCCTCTCTTCACGGTAAGGAACAAGGTCCGTGAGAAGTCACACGACCCGTGGTGGGTACCGTGAGGTTTCACTTTTCGTTTCCATTCACCACTTCGACGACCACTGTTCATGTACATGAACCATACGGTAGGGTACATGGTCCGTGTACTGCTTCATGATCTGTGACCCTATAAGTGGGTTGTGCCTTCGGTTGTATTCAACTTCAGCTCCTTAGGCAACTCCATGCCGAGTTCAAGTGCAGGGCCACGGTCAGCTCTACGGTCCATGAGGGTGTTCACGAGCTGTGAGGCTTTCCGTAAAGCCTCACTCGACTCTTTTTAGTTTGTTTTTGGCCTGTAGTACTCACTGTCATCCTGTACAGTAGCTCTCATGACCCGTGTATTCTCACACGGCCCGTGAGGGTGCCCGTGTGAGCCTGGCAGTGACATTTCTTCATTTTAAGCCTCCTTTTCGTCTGAATCCATGCCTCAACCTTATTCTTGAAAAATAACACTAAATAAATATTAAACACACAAATTTACTTGAGAACTCGCACAAATTCCAAATTAAAAACATTATCAGAGTCCCGTTTTCATGACTCAACAACACCCTCAACTTAGAATTATTTCTTGTCCTCAAGCAATGACTAGAACACACATCACAGTACACAAATACCAGCCTCTAACATAAATCATACAATAACCCCTAAATCAATTACATTCACCCAAAAAAAGGTAAAGTTAACATGTACATGCACCCAAACAGACTTACATATCTCCGACTAAATATCACATCACATCACATCCTGTTGGTCCACTTATACTCAAGAACGAAGATGACTAGTTGGTTTGGCAACCAAATAGTGCAAGGATGGTGCCCTTACTACAAAAAAGTCTCCCACACAGTATATAAATGCAAAGCAGAGACTGGAATATAGATACTCATGCTCACAACGATTTCCAACTGACACACAAGTATAGACTATATGCTTGCCCTTATTTTCACCACCTTGACTCTCAAATAACCTTTTTAGGATCAATTTA
>JBCEWC010005875.1:0-24094 GCA_038996855.1 Solanum aculeatissimum | reverse complement strand
CATCCAATCAAACAAGAATAGTAGATTTACTATTTGAATAGTAATACTATTCACAACTGTACAAAGGACCCATATGTAGGCCCCGTAATACTGTAGAAAGATTCTTTTTCTTTTCTATATATATCCTCTCTATTTGTATAGAGGGGGAGACATCCTTTAGCTAAATATTCTCTCTCTAGTTTTTGTTTCCTGTAATCTCCTTTAAGTAAATAAGAAGTTTGGAGTTTCCTATTCCGGCGTCTTCCGGCAGCTACAGGTACTTTTCAAGTTTTATTAAATTACTTTTATTATTTTCATCTCTCATCCAGCCGTGACTATGTCCGGCTAAGTTCTTCATATCTATGTTAAGTATCTAACATTCATATCATAATATGTATAAAAACCTAGACTTTATCAAAATATAAGGGTATTCTGTTAATATTTTCTGGCTTGGTTCTGAGATGGTGGTACTGGCGGACCTTGTACTACTCTTGTTGGCTTTGTCTTAGTGACTGCGTTTAGCAAGCTGTAAATCTAAAGCCCAAAATTAAGTTGATGAAAGGGTGTGAATCTTCACAGTTAGAACCACTAAACATAAGGGCTCAACTTGAATACGTATAAGGTCCTGACAGGCCCCTTACTTAGGTAAAAGGATTTAAGTCCTTCCATACAACCATTAAATAAAATAGAATACTTGTATATTTCGGTTCGAAGATTAATAATAATAATAATAATAAAAAATAAAAATATATATATAAAAATAAAAATAAAAATAAAAATAAATGAAACTATTAAAATAATAATATATTAAGTCCTATATATACACACATATCCAAAGAGCAGTAACAATATAAAAATACACATATAAACACACATCTAAATAGCCATAAAATAATAAGTTTGACTTGAACAAAAACAATAATAATAATTATAGAATAAAAATTAAAAAAAAATAAGAAATAAAAACACTGAGCAGAGGAGTGAAGATCAAAAGATACATACATAAAAAGAGGCATCCAGATTTGATGTATGGAGATTGAGAGACCCCTAGCACACTTGAAAGAAGCAAAATGCATAAGGCTTGCTTGGCAGGTGATTCCGGGGTTGTGGGGTTGTTGTTGCTGCATTTTGGGTGGAAATTTGGGACTGCCATGGTTGAGTTTTTCCAGCGATAAAAGGGTTCGCTGGTGGTTGATTTTTGATCGGATCTTTGAAGTGAGGAAGATGGGGGTTTTGGGGTTGAGGTTTTGGGTCGAGTTGGGGTTGGAATGGGTAAAAAATGAGTCTGTTTGAGGTGGTTTTTTGGGCTGATTTTGAGGTGTTTTTGGGTGGTGGGTTGGCTGCGTTTTGGATGTGTTTGGTTGTTGTTGGTTGGTGGCGAAAAAGGGAGATGGAGAGAGAGAGGTGACGGGGGCGTCTCCGGTGGCTCAAGAACACAGGGGTGGGTGAGTTATGGAAGGAAGTGAGGTTGATGGAAGGGAATAAGCCATGAATGAGGATGAAGAAAATGTTTAGTGCAGACAAATAATGAAGAAATAAAGTGCAAAGTGCAAGCAAACAATATAAAATTTTGTGGTGGTTCAAGAAATTCAACTACCATACCTAAAAGTGCCTCTAATTTC
Organism: Solanum aculeatissimum; assembly: GCA_038996855.1. Taxonomy (NCBI): domain Eukaryota; kingdom Viridiplantae; phylum Streptophyta; class Magnoliopsida; order Solanales; family Solanaceae; genus Solanum; species Solanum aculeatissimum. The sequence goes on along the minus strand of JBCEWC010005875.1, from coordinate 22,493 downwards.
TTGCTTTTACCCTCCCTAAAAAGAAAATGATCATAAAAAAATAGGGGGAAAGGAAAGAGAAAAAACAGAGCTCAAAGACTTTTACTGTGCAAGTCAATAATGTAATGTACTGGACTAGTACTACTATTAGCTACTATGATTCAAAGTGTAGAAAATTGTAGATTAATTATCTATTCGTGTAAAATTTATCTCTGCAAAACACAAGAATTATTACACCGTACTTAAAATTTAAAAGAATATATAAATAAAAGATATATATAAAAATGCAACTTAACACAAAATGATAATTTAAGAAACTAAATTAATATCTTAACCTATAATAAGAATTAAATAATTAAAATCAATTAAAGTTCAAAATTAAACTAATTAAAGTCCTAATAATTTTAAAATAAAAGTAATTATAAAAAAAATTAATTTAAAATTACCAAAAACGTAATTTAAACCATTTAAAATTATCAACATAAAAAGCATGAATTTTTAGAAGTGTTGGGCCAAAATTGGGTGTCAACACTATCAATATGGGTTGGCCACTCCCTATCTGGCCAGCCCATACAAGTTTTGAAATTTTACGGGTGTGAGCCAGAAATTAGCTAGTCCAGCTCATCAGTACGTAGGTTGGGGGTCTTGCCGGATCAACCCACATTTTTACAAGTATATTTTTGGGTCATTTACATAAATAATATATTATTTAACCTAAATTACGAATTTTAGCATAATTTTAACTTTTACCAAATACAATTATACTTTTGTTACCAAAAATAGCAAAGAGAAGGAGAAGGAGAAAGAGAAAGATAACATTTCTCTTCCATTTCTCTTTCTTATCATTTCTCTCTCTCTCTCTTTCTTTTAAAAATATTAATTAATTATTTTAATTTTAGATTGAATATTATGCAAATGATGTTCTTACTATTATTTAAAATAGACGATTTGTTTTATGTAAATACATATATAATGCATTGACACAATTTTAATATATTAACATATAAGCTAATTTAAATAGTGTTTAAATATTTGAAATTTAGATATAATATTTTTTGACACTATTAATAAAAATAAATAAAAACTTTAATTGTAATACACTTTGAATTTGATACTTCATATGTATTATAGATATTGTAATGCACGTGGAGAATATAAGTAATATATTTTTAATATAATAATTATTTTAACATCATTAATAAGATAAAATAATAATAAATAACTATAATACGTTTTAAATTTAGTAAATAATACTTATTATAAATATTATATGTGAATTTTAAACATTTCAGTATGATTTAATTAATTTTACATTATTAAAAAATATATTATATTTATTAAAATAATAATAATAAAATTCATAACAATTTATAATATTAAAGATGATGATGAGTTGAATGGGGAGGGAGAAAGAGAGAAGAGATTTTATTTTTTTTAAAAAAAGATGCCATATACAGAAAAAGAAAAGAGAAGAAAGAGAAGGAGAAGGAGAAGGAGAAGGAGAAAGAGAAACAGAAGAAGAGAAAAAAAGAGAAGGATAAGGTAATTTATTTGTAAAATGTGTTATAGACCGTAATAAAAAAAGTATCCTACAAAATGGTAACATTTGATATATAATGTATTATTTATGTAATTATCCTATATTTTTTTATAAAATTTTAAATTGAATTATAATTTAAAAATATTAAAATAAATAGCAACAGGACAATATTACATAGTATTATTGTTACTATTACATATTATAAAAACATAATTTGTATCTAAATTTTAATATTTGAATTTTCTAGATGAACTTTAAGTTTGGACTCTTATTATTTTTAATACTCTATTTTACTTTTAATTTTATTTTTTTAAATTCGGCCCATCGGTCGTCCCAACCCATTTTGCAAAATCCTTACATATTAGCAGGTTATTCAGGACGGGCTAAAAAATCCATTTTTAAAATCGGCTCCAAAAATCTTAGTTCAGCCCTCCTAAATCATGGGTTAGGTCAGACCGGCCCAACAGACCTAACCTATATTTACGGCTCTAATTCCTACCAAACGGCCACGTAGTGCTGGGATAAGTTATTCCTTCCTGGGGTGGAATAAGATAAGTTGAATTTATTTGTCTAATACTTATATTTATTTATATTTTGATTTCTCTTAAAATGTTCACTTTACTACTAAATTATATATTTCTAATTAAATATTTACTAGTCACTTAAAAATTATATTTATATATTAATTAAAATGTAGATAATTTTAATAATTTTTTTTACTTTTAACAAACTAAAAATGAAAGTTGTATTTTTAAGGTAAATAAGATGAAAGTTGTTTTTTAAAGTTAAATAAGATGGAAGTTTTATTTTTAAGTTAAATATGATGAAAGTTTTATTTTTTTTTAAAGTTAAATAAGATGAGGATTTTATGTAAAGTTAAATAAGATGGAAGTTTTCTTTTTAAGTTAAATAAGATGAAAGTTTAATTTTAAAAATACATGACACAATAATGAAAATACATATACATATGTTAAATAAGATGAAAATTTTATTTTTAACAATGAATAACTAAAACTTCCAAAGAAAATGAAAAAAAAGTTGGGCGGTATTTTTGTAAACAAACATCTTATTCTTAGAAATTGTGCAATGAATAGTATTTTAAATATGACAAATCAAAACAATAAAAACTACTCTCAGCATAACTTATCACATTAGAACTTATCCCAACATAACTACTAATCCCATCATAACTTATATCTAAACCAAACGACTTGTTACTACTCTCTCTTTTAAATTTGGGCTTTCCCTTGTGAATAATTGAAAAAAATTACTTGGTCGAGTACTTTTTTAAAAAATAATTACTGATTTTTAACGATACTTTTTATTTATTACTATTTATAACAATATTATGATATATGTACACGTGTATTAAAAGTGAATTATTGATACAATATAAATGTATTATAAGTGTTTAAAAATATATTGTACTTGTCTGGTGAAGTGTGTGATAAATATATTATCCATCAATAAAACTTGTATTATATAGGGAAAACTACACAAAATAGACTCAATGTGAAATTATTTACTCAAATTGGACCCAATCCAACTCAAACTATTTACTCTTAATGGATTCATGACCCAATCTATTTACCATCTTACCCCCACTTTCCCCTTTTCTGTTGAGAAAATTATGCAACTAGTTAAATTTTCAACTTATTTATTAAAAATAGCTATGCTTTCAAAATGTTATTTATTAGGGCTATATTATAGTTAAATGACAAATTAACAGTATCCTAATCTAATTCATTCTTTTTTCTCAACTTATTGATAGCTTTTTTGTTTAAATTTTTTAAAAAAATCCTCACCATATTTTCATGATTTCCCCTCATGTCTCTCTCCATTTTCATCTTCCCGCTTCTCTTTTCCTTTCTCTTCTTTTTTCCTTCAAAAATCAGTGATTTCATTTCTAAAAGAATTCTATCAATTCAGGTAACAATTTTTTACTATATATTATGGTTGTTTTTAGTTTTTTCGGTATATTTTTTTTATTTATATACATATTTGTGCTTGTTTTTTCAGTTTATATATTTCACATAGGGTTTGGACAACGCGAAATTCGATTTTTCAATATAATGCCGGATTCAAAGAGGATTACGACAGGTATCTCATGTAATCATTAATTTTTTGAGAATTTTTCTTTTGTTATCTTTGTATTACTCAAGGGTCGATAGACAATGTTAGGCTCTGTAGCTAGAATGGTTGAAGAGAGGAGATCAATGAATATACGAGATCCAATACGAATGCAGAATATTGATCAAATGAATATTTTCATTATGTTGCAGATGGTATATCCTTTCATCTAAAGATACCAAATGAATATGTAGGCTAGGTTACAGGTAATTTTCACTATACTTTTCATTCTGTATCTTTGTTAATGCATTTTATATCTTTCATTTAGCCGCATTCAATCCAAATCTATGCTAATTAAATTTTGTATTTTATTTCATTTATATATTTATAATTTTTTTTGAATTTCTAAATGTATTCTTGTTGTATTTATACAACTTATACTTTTCATTTGTATTCTTTTTGTATGCATCCTCCATATCTCTACTTAGCAAAAAAAAAAAAAAAACTATTGATTTACACTCTTTCTGTTGTATATTCTATAAGTTATTTTATTAGTTTTAAAATAGTATACTTCTTTTAAAAATTAATGACATGCAAATTCCAATTCATACACATCACATTATATATATAGATTTTTGGCCTAACCAAATATGTAATTTTTAAAAAAAACATTAGCATACTTCTTTCGGATAAAAAAATAATACAATAATAAGACACAATACCAAATGTGTATTCAACATATTGTATTTCAAATTTCTTTGTACCACAGTCAATTTGTATTCCAGAACGATTTACCATATCCATAAATTAAAATGTATTTTTAAAGTCAAATTAAAAAAATGATATCTTACACACCTTGTATCCTGACATTTGTATCTTAAACACGTTGTATCCCAAAACAATATATCTTAAACATCATATTGTATCTCAAACTAGAAATATTTTTTTGGATACACAATATCCCAACCAACAATAGAAGTATTTAAAATTCTTTTAGAAAAAATTGTAGTGAACACTATGTGTATTCCAAAACTATAACAGTTAAATCGTATCCACAATATAATTTCTATATCCGATTTCTCATATAAAATTTTTCTTCAATATTAAATTAACATACAAATTACTAACTACACAAAAAAAGATGTAAAAATTATTTATATCCCATATTGTATTATGTTAATTCCTTTTTATACCAATTCTTTCCAAAATTACTTAAAATCTCCTAATAATTTGGCTTGGCTGATACCTCATGGAATGCGTGATACATATCGAAAAAGTAGGAGTTAGCCCAATCAATTGCACTTAAAACAGGCATAAACTGAAAATTAAATTCAATTATCCATTAATTACGCTATAACATTGTTAGCAACAAATTGAGTCGCTATGTATGTGCAATAGAAATAGATTTCAAAATTAAAATATTCTAGAAAATAGTTGCAAGAAATCCCTAATTGCCGATTAGATCAAGTTTTCAGTGTAATCGTAGAAGATACGGTATGAACATATCAATATTGTTGTGTCAGTCTAGAATATGGAAATCTAAGGTTACTAACGAAAGATACAAAACAATGAAATTGTTGTTGCAGAAAATATTTCATTCATTAATTTGAAAAAGAATAATGATTAGATACGTAGTAGAAGGTAATTCATCTCCGATTACTATTCGAAATGATATGAGTGTGAAGCTGTATATTGAGGTTAAGAAAAAGGAACCTGGGTTTGGAATGTATCCATTATACATAGATATGTTTGATTTAGATGTTGCTGAGATGCAGTCCTTTGATGGTATAAATGGGTCGATTGTTTGTGTTGAGGTATCACAACAGGATGTTGATGTTATTTGGTCACTAGACGTAATGACCCTATAGGTCAATTTTGTGTTTCTATATTATTTATGCTATTCTGAACTTTTGTATAGCGACCTCAGACTTATTATGACCTATTGAGACTGTTGGAATGACTATTGGGTGTTTTGGGTTGTGAATTGTGCAAGTTTGGAGGTTAGAGAGAAGTTAAAACTACTATGAGTTTTCTGACAAAACCCTAGTAAACAACCTTGGAATGGAATTCTAACAGTTTCGTTAGTTCTAGAATGACTGATTTGTGCTAGGAGGGTGGTTGGTTCAAGAATGGAGGGTTCCAGTGTGATTTTGAGCTGAAAGTTGCAAAATGAGTTCAATCGGAAGCTAAAAAATTTATTTCTGTAAAAATCTAGCTTAACACACTCGAAATAAAAAATTGATGGCGTAGTCAACTCTAAAATGTCAAAAATAATCTAAAATGACTCTCTATCAGTTGACGGGGTCATCCGATTGCATTTTGATCCCTTTAGTTCTTTTATCTTAATTTAGACGGAAGGAAGCGAGGTGCTCTCTTTTTCATAGAAGGCTCTGTTGGGAAATCCGACTGCATCGTTAGATCCTGAACGGTGAAATCAGTGTGGTTAGTTGTTTGTTTACGTTTTTGGATATTAGGAGCCTCGAGAATGGCCCGGAAAAGTTTGGAATTGAGCTGGTGCAACACCAACAAACACTTGTATTCCGCGTTTGCAGAGGCCAACCCTAGCATAGATCCACTTTCGTGGAGAAGGTTCAGTGACCCATGCCTCCACATTCGCGGAGCTCCATCCGCGTTCTTGGAGAAGGACCTGATGGTCTATATAAGTGCTTTAGCACTCGCAACCAACCTTAATTCCAACATGATTCAGCTCGTAAAAAGCTCATTTCAACTCTGATTTTGGTGATACAAGGGTCCACATGGCTCAAATTTTCGCGAGGAACGTCATAGTGAAGTTGGTTTTGGGAGTTGATGCGTATTTTGAGGTAATTTTTCTATTTTAGCTGTTGTTGCTCTTGATTTTGGTGAAAATTTTGTATGTTGAATTTATAATCGATTCTTGACAAAATGGACTGAAATTTTAGCCTAAACTATTCTACGTTTTGAGGAGAATGCGATGGTTAGTTGTAGTAGTCCGATTTTCATGAATTTAAATCGAGAAAGTTTTAAAAAGGAATGTTCTTTTGGTAATGTTTCCAACTTTGTTTTTGGGATTTTTTCTTGATCTTCTGGGGCCCGTTTGGGCTGAATTTTTGGCTGTAGGCTTGGGATGCTGTGGGGGTCATTTTTTGAATTTTGTTTTGGATTTCAAGTGCGGGCCCCATATTTCCCATTTTAGGCCCGTTTTTGCCTAAATTCGCCTATTTCTTGAGATAATGCAACCAAACTGACCGTGTTGACATTGTGAATCATATTTTTAACAGCTGAGTAACTTTAAGAGACTGTCAAAAAGGGTAAAGCATGACTAGATTGATTTGGAGTTGAGGCGACATTTTTCAGGTAGGATTGGCTTTTCGTAAACCTTATATTGAGTGGAATTACATGCATGTTGAGCCTAAAATGTATGTGAAATACTAATAGTGTCTGATATGCATAGTGTTGTGGTTATGGGGATGTAATCTGCGTGGTTGGCTATGAATACTATAATCTCGATGCATGTATGTATATATATATATATATATATATATATATCGGTACTGTGGAGTTACAAGAAGGCCTAGTAAGGGCCATATATGGGACAATATCATGGGCAGGTACGTATTCTGATCTAACTAATATCTATGGGTGTATGTTGCTTGCTATTGATGTGATATAATGACCATGGGACCACTTGTTGATTTCTTGCCATATTATGACTTGATTATTGACATACTATGATTTTGTTGGGCCTATCTATCGGGGGCACTTATGATATCCCTGTTATTACCACACTTTTATCTTCATTTCCTATGGTGGGCTAGATTATGATATGTATTCCTGTTGGGCTATTTCTATTCTGATTATCGAGGTCTGCCACTGTTATGCTGATGTTATCTGATACTCTGAGTTCTTGGCATACCCTGAAATGAGTTATTGATTATGAATCGAGGAGATGATATGACTGGGGGAGCCCGATCCGGTTAGGCTAGAGAGAGAGATATTTCCTGATGCTATGCTCTGAGACTTAGATGACGCACCTTGTAGTTCAAGTCTCCGGTGGCCATGTCTGAGTGTTTGAGATCCTGGGTGACGCGCCCCTATGTTCTCATTCTCTGGTGGTCACGTCCGAGTGTTGAGACTTGAGTGTCGATTCTAAAGGGATCTAAGCATTTGTCGTTATTTTGAGGATGGGATGGGCCTTATGACTAATATTCTGTGTAGTTGGGCCTCGTGATTGATATTCTGTGGGGAAAGGCCCCGTGATTGACACTCTGATGTTGTGACACTATTGATTATGTTAGGGGGATTCTTTCTTCCGCGAGGGATACATCCTACCGTTATGTTAAGGTCAGACCACTTGGCCCTGGCTAATTGCCTGACCGGAAGCTAGGTCAGAAGACCTAGGGGTTTGAGTCCCCAAGTGATATTAGGGTTTGAGTCCTCATGTGATACCAATTTTGGATTGGTCGAGGACCCAATTATTATTGTGATATTGGGGGCCGAGATCCTGATCGTTTACCCATGGATCCACTTACCTTTTCATACCCTGATTATGCATGGGTGTACCCTCTAGGCTTATATGTGCTTAGGGGTCGTTCAGACTTAGACACTAGGGCTTTACACCCACGCACAACTGACCCTTGTTCGGATGATGTAGAGAGCTGGGCTCTATAATGGTTCTATGGGATATTGTGATGGTTCTGTGAGATTCCGTGATGGTCTATAAGTTCTATATTGTGCAAGGGTATACCCTCTAGGCTTATGGGGGCTCAGGTGGCGCACAAGCATAGATAGTAGAACCTTGCACCCGTGTACAGTACTGTGCTTTTGGTTCGGTAGAAGTTGTGATATGGGTGGATTTAATTTTATCAGATCGTGTGTTTTGATTATGTCGTGATTGGTTTAGTTGATGTTATGGGGTGCTCTGAGGGGTCAACTACTTTTAGATACATTTGAGCTTCCTTATGCATTTGTTTCACTCAGTCGGCTGATGATGCCTACTGGGTACCTTATTCTGGTACTCACCCCTACTTCTACATCTTCCCATGGTGCAGGTCTAGGTACTAGTCGAGGGCACTAATTTATGGGGATCTAGGAGCGCAGGAGACTTTTTTTGGTGAGCATCGGCAACTCTGGTTTCGTTGTAGTCTCCTTCTTTTGATGATCATCTTTTGTTTCAGATTCTGGCCTTGTATAATAAAACTATGTATTTTGTAGGAGCACTCTCGGGTTGTATATATATTATATTATATTTTTGGCTATATGTACCCTTTTGTTTACTGTGAATATGTACAACTGACTTCCAAATTCTGGGTAAATTCTGTTATATGTTATTCTATGTTGATAAGGGCTTGACTAGATGCTAGGATAGGTACCCTTGGGTTAGGTTTTTGGCTTGCCTATAGGTGGGACCTAGAAGGCACCATCATGACCGGAATCAGATCGTGAAGAGTTAGTATCAGAGCCTAAGGTTCATTGGTCTCAGCTGTATAGAGTCACTATCTAGTAAAGTCTTGTGGATTGGTGTAGAGATGTCCGTGTCTTATCCCCAGGAGACTAAGGGATGTTTAGGAACCTTTCTTTGATGTTGAATTTTGTTATGCATTTTGTCAAATGATTTATTGATTTTCGAGAATTTGATCTTGTCTGTTTTTATAGTTATGGCGCGTGGAGGACTACGCAGAGGTCGGAGGTGAGGACGAGGAAGGACTGTGCCGTCAAGCTTAGATAGAAAGTAGCCACCCGAGCCCGGGGAGCATATGTCGGAGGCCCCAACTCTACTGCAGCCAGAGGCTCCAACTCCCCCAATCGCTTTTGCAGCCGCGCCAAGGGTATAGGAGGTTCTTGGACAGATCCTGGCCATGCTTGGAGCCCTATAGCAAGGTGCAGTGCCAACTCTAGCTCCTCCAATTTAGGCACCCGCGGAGCCTATTGTTCTAGAGGTGTCGACTCAGCTGGAGGGAATGGTGTACTTTTAGGACCAGCGGCTACTCAGATACTTCTTGAAGTTGGCTTCGCTGAGGTTTTCGGGAGCTGTAGGGGAGAATGCATAGGAGTTCTTGACTGCATGTATGGAGTGATTACAAGCACTAAGATTATTTGAATCCCAGGATGTTAAGTTCACTACTTATCAACTTGATGGTGCTGCCAAACATTGGTGGCAGACTTGCCAGGATACTAGGCTGATAGATACGACACTGTTGATTGGGTAGAGTTCATAGAGGCTTTTATGACCAGATTTATGCCCAGGAGTTTCAGAGATCATCGCCGGGATCAGTTTCTGTGACTTGAGCAGGGGAAGATGTCCGTGTACCAGTATAAGATCAAATTTTAGGAGCTCTGCCGATATGCTTTAACTATTTTTCCTTCTGCGGAGGAGCAGATTCACTATTTTGTACGAGGGCTGAGGCCTCAGCTGAGGATGGGAACACATGCACTAGTGACTTTAGGGTATTTATTTCTGGACATAGTTGATCATGCTCGCTCGCTGGAGAAAATTAGTCGCGAGGCCCTAAGGAGACAACGACAACCAAGCTAGACAAGGAGGAGCGTTTAGTGGCTCCTAGACAGGATTTAGAGTACTAAGAGACATACCTTCGAGGAGAGGTCAGCAAAGGCATACCAATAACAAAGGCATCTCTACAAACTTCTGAGGGTATCCATCAGGGCTCGGGTACTTCTAGTAGGGGTGGTTCCTCTTATCCCACTAGGCGCAGGTGCAGGGAGTGTGACTCAGCTTCCTCAAGGCTAGTTGGGAAGACCTCAACAGGTAATCAGGGTTCCAAGGCTGCTGGATTAGGTCAGTACGATCGTGATCATAGAAATAGGGGTATATCGAGTTATTTTGGGTGTGGGGAACCAGATCATTGACTCAGAGACTGTCCAGACCAGAGGATATCACTTACAGCCCCGCAGCCAGCCAAGTCAGCTCCTTCACCAGGTATCAAGGGCAGAGATCAGGACCGTGGTCACTGAGATGATCTGTACAGGGACCAACAGGGTTATCAGTAGGGTACTAGAGAGCCCGCCAAGGATGGTAGAGTGGGGGCTGACAGTGATGTTCAAAGGGAAGGCCGTTAGGTCCATTTTTATGCTGTACCAATATGGGCCAAGGCTTCTGATGAGGCCATCAATGGTATGATTACTGTATGCTAGCAGTCAGCTTTAGCCTTATTTGATCCGGGTTCCATGCTTTCTTATGTTTTTGTGTATTATGTTGCTTGCTTGGGTATGACCCCTAAGCCATTTTCCTCTTTGATCCGGGTATTAACCACAATGGGGAATTCACTTGTGGTAGATCGGGTTTGCAGAGGTTGTGTGATCACTCTTCATAGTTTTGATATTTGGGTTGATTTGATACTTCTTAATATACTTGATTTTGACCTTATATTGGGTATGGATTGATTGGCCACACATCATGTTGTATTAGATTGTTATGCCAAAACTGTCACCTTGGTGATACTAGGATACCTCTAGTGGTTTGGCAAGGGTTTGTAAGTCAAGTTCCGATGGATATTATATCATATGTTTAGGCCTAGCCACTGATATCTATAGGATGTTTAGCTTATTTGGCCCATGTAGATGATTTGACAATTGAGACTTCTTCTATGGAGTCCATACCGATTGTTAGTCGGGTATTGATGATTTATTTGATCAATTGTAGGGGGCCTCAGTATTTTCTAAGGTTGATATGAGATCGGGGTATCATCAGTTGAGGATCCAGGCAAATGATGTTTAGAAGACTACATTTCGTACTCATTATGGGCATTATGAGTTTCTAGTCATGCCTTTTGGGCTAACTAATGCCCTTGCAAAATTTATGGATTTGATAACTCGAGTATTTCAACCATATTTGGTCTCTTTTGTTATAGTATTTGTCGATGATATTATGATATACTCGCCGAGTCGAGAGCAACATGCCCAATACCTCTGTATTGTATTACAGACACTTTAGGATCACAGGTTATATGCTAAATTTTCTAAGTGTGAGTTTTGGCTTGAGTCTGTGACTTTCTTGGGTTACGTGGTGTCTGGAGAGGGTATTAGTGTGGATCCAACCAAGGTTGAGGCGATTCGTGGCTGACCTAGGCCTACTTTAGTGTAGGAGATTTGGAGTTTTGTTGGATTGTCAGGGTATTACAAGTGGTTTGTTGAGGGCTTCTCCACTATTGCTACTCCATTGACTCGATTTACTTGCCAGAGTGTGCCTTTTGTGTGGTCCGATGAGTGTGAGGCCAATTTTCGAAGGCTGAAAGAGTTGCTGACTACCACTCTTGTTTTGACCCTCCCTGTTGAGGAGAGAGCTTCATGGTATATTGTGATGCCTCCCATATGGGCCTGGGTTATGTATTGATGCATTAGGGTTGGGTTATTTCTTATACTTATCATTATTTATGGGCCCACGAGTGTAACTACCCCACTCACAACTTAGAGTTGGCGGCGGTAGTATTTACACTCAAGATCTAGAGGCACAATCTGTATGGCTTACATTGTGATATCTATATAGACCACCAGAGCTTACACTACCTTATGACTTAGCGGAATCGTAATTCCCACCAGAGATGGTGGATTGAGTTGTTGGCTGACTATGGCATTTTTATTTTATACCATCCGGGCAAGGCAAATGTAGTAGAGGATGCCTTGAGTCAAAAGACGATGAGTATGGGCATCCTAGCACATTTGGTAGTTGAGGAGCATCTGTTGGCTTCAGGCATTCAGTCCCTAGCTAACTGATTGGTTTGATTGGACATTTCAGATTCCACCTGAGTATTGTCCTTTGTTGGGGTTTAATCTTCATTGGTTGATCAAATCCAGGCCCGTCAGTTCAAAGATGAGTCGCTAGTGGGTCTCCAAGAAAGAGTGTTGCAGGATTGGGGGTTAAGCTTTGGTTGATTCAAATGGGGTTCGCCAATTTGATGGCTGGTTATGCATTCTTAGAGTAGGGTATTTGATACAATTGATTCTACAGGAGGCACATGATTCTCGATACTCTATCCATCCGGGTACAACTAAGATGTACCGATATTTGAGGTAACTTTACTGGTGGGATGGCATGAGGAGAGATATTGCAGCCTATGTGTTGCATTGCCTTAGTAGCCAACAAGTTAAGGCCGAGCATCAGCGACCTAGTAGGACACTCCATCCATTGATTATTCCTGAGTGAAAGTGGGAGTGCGTGACTATGGACTTTGTTGTGGGGCTTTCTCAGACTTTCAGGGTTTATGATAGCATTTTGGTGATTGGTTGACTAAGTCTGCACACTTCGTTGCAGTTTGTTCTACCTTCAGTACTGAGCGGTTAGCCATATTTATATTCAGGAGATAGTCCGATTGCATGGGGTGCCTATATCAATCATATCCAATTGAGGGTCGCAGTTTACCTCTAGCTTTTGGAGGGCTTTTCAGCGAGAATTGGGCATTCGAGTTGATTTGAGAACGACATTTCATCCCTAGACTGATGGACAGTCCGAGCGCAATATACAAGTTTTGAAGGATATATTATGAGCCTGTGTGTTAGAGTTTAGTGGTCAGTGGGACCAGTTTCTGCCATTAGCTGAGTTTACTTATAATAATAGCTACCGTACCAGTATTTAGATGGCCTAGTTTGAGCCATTATATGGCTGATAATGTCATACTCCAGTTGGGTCATTTGAGTCTTTAGAGTTGAGTTTGTAAAACACAAATTTGTTGCAGGATGCCCTAACTAGGGTCCGAGTTATACAGGATAAAGTGAGGACAACTCAAAGTTGGCACCAGAGCTATGCTGACCGCAAACATCGATTCTTGTAGTTTAAGGTTAGTGACCAGGTATTTCAGAGAGATTTTCCCCTAAAAGGGGTTATACGGTTTGGGACATGGGGTAAGTTGAGTCCCCGGTATATTGGGCCTTTTGAGATCTTGAGGCAAGTTGGGCCAATTGCTTATGAGTTGGCCCTACCTCCAACATACTTTGCTATCCACCCCGTGTTCCATGTATCGATACTGCGCCGGTATGTTCCAGATGAGTCTCATGTGCTGTAGTATGATACGGTTAAGTTGGATGACTGTCTGACATTTGTTGAGGAGCCAACTTCTATTTTAGCCAGGGATACCATATAGTTGTATTTCGGGTCATACCAATGGTTAAGGTGCAGTGGTGACACTATCCGATCGAGGAGGCTACCTGGGAGATGGAGGCACAGATGCGAGAGCAATACCCCGACCTATTTGAGCCATCAGCTACACCTTTACTTTTGCGGATGAAAGTCTTTTAAGTGGGGGATATTGTAATGACCCTATAGGTCAATTCTGTGTTTCTGTATTATTTATACTATTTTGAGCTTTTTTATAGCGACCTAAGACTTATTATGACCTATTGGCACTGTTAGAATGGCTATTGGGTGTTTTGGGTTGTGAATTATGTAGGTTTGCAGGTTAGCGAGAAGTTAAAAATGCTAAAATGAGTTTTTTAATAAAACCCTAGTAAACAACCTCAAAATGGGATTCTAATGGTTCTATTAGTTTCGAAATGGCTGATTCGTGCTAGGAGGGTGGTTGGTTCGAGAATGGAGGATTTCAGTGTGATTTTGAGCTAAAAGTTACAAAATGAGTTCTACCAGAAGTTAAAAAGTTTGTTTATGTAAAAACCTAGCTTAATGCGCTTGAAATTGAAAACTGATGACGTGGTCAGCTTCAGAATGTTGAAAATAGTTTAAAATGACCCTCCATCAGTTGATGGGGTCATCTGATTGCATTTTGACCCCTCAGTTCTTGTAGCTTAATTTAGACGAAAGGAAGTGAGGTGCTATTTCTTTTATAGAAGGATCTGTTGGGAAATCCGACTGCACCATTAGATTTGGAATGTTGAAATCAGTATGGTTAAACTGTTCGTTTGCATAAATTGGATATCGAGACCCTCAGGAATAGCCCGGAGAAGTTTGGAATTGAGTTGGTGCATCACCAAAATAACTTATACTCCGCATTTGTGGAGGCCAATGCCGTGTTTACGGAGGCAAGCCCTGGTATAGATCCGCGTTCGTAGAGAAGGGTCAACAACCCATGCCTCAGCATTCACGGAGAAGGACTTGATGGTCTATATAAGTGCTTCAGCACTCGCAGCTAGCCTTAATTCCAACATAAATCATCTCGTAAAAAGCTCATTTTAGCTCCAATTTTGGTGACCAAGGGTCCACGTGGCTTAGAATTTTGCAAGTAACATTGTGGTGAAGTTGGTTTTAGTAGTTGATGCATATTTCGAGGTAATTTCTCTGTTTTAGCTGTTATTTGTATGTTGAATTTATAATCGATTCTTGATGGAACAAACTAAAATTTTAGCCTAAACTGTTCTACGTTCCAAGGAGAACATGATGGTTAGTTGGGTATTCACTGTAGTTGTCTGGTTTTCAAGAATTTAAACCAAGAAACTTTTGAAAAGAAATGTTCTCTCGATAAAGTTTCAAACTTTATTTTTGGGATTTTTTTCTCAGTTTTCTAGGGTCTTTTTGGGCCAAATTTTTGGCTGTAGGATTGGGATGTCATGGGGGTTATTTTTTGAATTTTGCTCAGTGTTTTGAGATAATGCAGCCAAACTGACTGTGTTGACATTGTGAATTATATTTTAACAGTTGAGCAACTTCAAGAGGCGGTTAGGAAGGGTAAAACACAACTGGACTAACTTGGAGTTGAGGCAATATTTTCCAGGTAACCTAGGCTTTTTCTAAACCTTAGATTTAGTGGAATTACATGCATGCTGAGCCTGAAATATATGTGAGATGCTAGTAGTGTCTAATATGCGTAGTGTTATGGTTATGGGGTTGTAATCCGTGATTGGCTGTGAATACTATAATCTCGATGCATATATATATATATATATTGATACTGTGGAGTTGCAGGAAGGCCTAGTAAGGGCCTTATATGGGCTGATACCATGGGCAAGTACGTATTTTGATCTAACTAATGTCTATGGGTGTATGTTGCCTACTATTGATGTGATATGATGACCATGAGACCACTTGTTGATTTCTTGACACATTATGACTTGATTACTGACATACTATGATTCTATTGGGACTATTTGTCGGGGCATTTATGATATCCCTGTTATTACCACACTTCTATCTCCATTTCCTACAATGGGCAGATTATGGCATGTATTCCTGCTGGGCTATTTCTATCTCAATTATCGAGGTTTACGCACTATTATGTTGATATTATCTGATACTCTGAGTTCTTGGCATACCTTAAAATAAGTTATTTATTATGACTCGGGAGAGATGATATAACTGGGGGAACTCGATCCGATTAGGCTAGAGAGAGATATTTCCTGATGCTATGCTTTGAGACTTAGATGACGCACCATATAGTTCAAGTGTCCGGTGTCTACGTCCAAGTGTTTGAGATCCTGAGTGACGTGCCCCATGTTCCCATTCTCCGATGGTCATGTCTGAGTGTTCGAGACCAGGGTCTCGAATCTAAAGAGGTCCAAGCACTTGTCATTATTTTAAGGCTGGGCCTCGTGATTGATAACCCTTTGAGCTGGCCCCGTAACTAATATTATGTGTGGTTGGGCCTCGTGATTGATATTTTGTGGGGTGAAGCGCCATGATTAACACTTTGATGTTGTGACACTATTGATTATGTTAGGGAGATTCTTTCTCCCGCAAGGGATACCTCCCACTGTTATGTTTTGGTCAGACCACTTGGCTCTGGCTGACTGCTCGATCGGAGGCCAAGTCAGAAGACCTAGGGGTTCGAGTCCCCTGGTGATATTAGGGGTTCGAGTCCCCGTGTGATACCAGTTTTGGATGGGTCGAGGACCCAATTATTGTTGTGATGTTGGGGGCCAAGGGCCCAATCATTTACCTGTGGATCCACTTACCTTTTCACACCCTTTGTGCATGGGTATACCCTCCAGGCTTATTGGTGCTCAGGTGGTATACATGCATAGATAGTAGGCCCTTGCACCCGTGTACAATACTTTGCTTCTGGTTCGGTGGTAGTTTTGATATGGGTTCATTCAATTTTGTCAAATAATGTATCTTCATTCTGCTGTGATTGGTTCAGTTGATGTTATGGGGTGATTTGAGGTGTCTACTGCTTTTAGATACATTTGAGTTTCCTTATTCATTTATTTCACTCAGTCAGACGATGATGTTTACTGGATGCCTTATTCTTTTACTCACTCCTACTTCTGCATCTTCCCATGATGCAAGTCTAGGTACCAATCGGGGACGTTGATTTCTTGGGATCTGGGAGCACATGAGACGTCTTTTGGTGAGCAGCGACAACTCTGGTTTCATCACAGTCTCCTTCTTTTGATGGATGTCTTTTATTTCAGACTCTGGCCTTGTACAGTAGTACTGTGTATTTTGTAGGAGCACTCTCGGGTTATATATACATTATGTTATGTTTTTGGCTATGCGTACCCTTTCGTTTGCTGTGATTATGTATAATTGACTTCTAGCTTCTGGGTAGATCCTATTATATGTTATTCTATGTTGATGAGGGTTTGAATAGATGCTAGGACAAGTATCCTTGGGTTGGGTTTTTGGCTTTCCTATGGGTGGGACCTAGATGGAATATAACCAAAATCAGGTCGTGACACTAGAGACCCAAACTATAGATTTGCGTTTTGACAATGAATTGGATGTATCAAACCTGTTTAATACCTCCAGAAATATCAAAATTAAGGAGAAACAAATGTATAAGGATAAAGCGACATTAGTAGCGATACTGAAAAAATATAAGGTAGATAAAGGGTGTATTTTCAGAGTTAAAAGATCTGACAGCAAAAGGTACGTCTAAAAGTGCAATGCATATTTATTTGATACATATATATTGAAAAATATTTGGATTCGTATACTTTCACATGTTGAGTATTTCTTTTTGATCTTTTTAAAAAAATTGATATCTAAATAGCACATAAGTTAAAAAATTTATGATACACAAATACTGAATGATTAACAATCTGTTTTATTCGTGGAAAATATTGCACGTATCAAATTATTTGTATAGTTGGAGCCTCATTTGTCAATATCAGATTTATATTCACTTTCTACATTCAAGCGTTATAATTAATGATGATACATAAAATCGTATCAACTACTTTAATGATTCATGGAAATTGCATGATAAGTTTACTTCATATTTGATATTTGTATAAAAACAATTGCAGCTATATGGTAAAATGCTTCTCGGATGATTGTGCCTGGACAGTGAAGGCATTATGCAGAAAAACTCAGAAGTATTTAAGATTAGTTACTTCAATGATGTTCATACATATCTTATGAGGGAAAGGATCTTAAACAAAGTTGAAGTGACATTGTCATTTGTTAGCGGTATAACTGCACCAAAGTTAATTAATCATAAAAGAAGTCACACACCGAATGATGTAGTCGAGGATGTAAAAGTCTCTTATGGAGTGGATATTACATATTAAAAAGCGTGACGTGCAAAAAAACGTGCATTGGAGATGTTGAGGGGTAAGCCTGCAGACAATTATAGACAAATGCCTAGATACATATATATGCTAAATACTGTGCATCCAAATTCATATATAAGGATGCACAAGTCAGTTGAGAATGAGTTCATATATTTTTCATTGTGTTAAAGCCACTAATGAGGGGGTATCGGTTCTGCAGACCAGTTGTAGTTGTTGATGGTGCTCATCTTAGTGGAGCTTATATGGGGATGTTCATATTAGCTAACACACTAGATGGGGCAGGTATTATTGTTGTTTTATCATTTAATTTTAAATAATGTAATGTTTGTATGATACATTAGTTATTGATAGAAAAATTAGTTTTGAATATTTTGCGGTGAAATCTCAAAGCAGGTTGCATATTGCCATTAACATATAGTGTAGTCGACATAAAGAACGATGCTTCATAGTCATGGTTCTTCCAGCAATTCCAAAATACTTTTGGTGAAAGGAAAAATATGTGTGTTGTATCAGATAGAAATGAAAGTATCATCAAAAGTGTAAGTATTATTTTTCCTAACGTCCCTCATTACGCATGCATATGACATGTTTGGAAAAATATTTGCACAAATTATAGGAAGAGAAAAAACACGTTAAGTGACATGTACTACTCAATGGCCAAGTGTTATCAAATAGAAGACTTTGATAGAATAATGACAAAAGTTGAGAAAATTGATCACAGAATGAAAGTCGATCTATAAAATATTGGGTATGAGAAATGGTCACGAGTACACAAAATAGTTAACAGGGGGAGGATGGTGACTTCTAACATTGTTGAATGCACAAATGAGTGTCTTGTAAATGCAAGACAACTATCGATAATAGATTTCTTGGAAGAGGCTAGAATTCTATTTGGGTCTTCGAATTGCAAAAACAGGAAAAATGCATCATACACTAAAGATACTTTGGATAGGAAATTTGAGGACATTCTGATTGAAAATACCATAAAATGTTCGAGGATGAAGGTATGTTTCAATGTCTAGTTTATTTATTATTTCGAAGTATGTATCGATTTATAATTTTTTTAAATAACATATGCTTAACAATACGTAATAACAAATTACTAATTATTAAGAAATAATAAAAAGAAAAATTTAATGATATATAGGTTGAGATTGATACATATAAATGTCTTGTCTGATTTATGAATGGACTAGTCATTCAAAATTGACAGGTTATTCCTTCTTTTGAGTATATCTACTCGGTTTGTGATTCTGGCAGAAGATATATTGTTTGCCTTGAACAAAAACATATAGTTGTGGGAGGTTTCAACTTGATAAAATACTCTATTCACACACAATTATTATTTTGAAGAGCAAAAAATATAAACAATATGCATTCATATTATTTTGATTATTACAAGTCGGAAGCATTGATAAATACATATGAAGTTTCAATGCCAAATAAAAAAGATTGGATTGCTCCAAAAGATCTTATAGATGAAGTTGTACTGACACCGAAGTACAAAAGGATGCCTGGAAAATCAAGAAAAGGAAGCAAAAAGAGTACATGTGGAATGATAAGCATAAGCACAAACTGTGGCCATGAAGGTCACAACAAAAGAACCTATAATTTCTATCAAAAAGAAAAGTGATATGTTGATCTGTAGTTAACATTTAATTGTTAAAGTAAAGAAATTCAAGCGATGTTGAATATTTTATTGGAGAAAAATAAGTTTATGTTGTTGATTAATTTTGAATTAGTTATTTAATGGTTATATGTTTTGTGTTTATTAAGGTATCAGGTAAATAATTATTTTTGAAGGTTAAAAATATAACAATATATATAGTGATACTTTAAATATATTCATGATACTTTCCATTTGCTATGTCACTGTCCGAAAGGTATCATTTTTAAATCAAATGACAAAAACTTTAGAATGTAAAATATGATTATAGTTGATACTTATAGGTGTAATGATACATAACTTGCTTAAATTCATGTGGTGTTAATTTTCTAAAAAGGTATCAATAATAATCTAAAATATCATGAGGAGAAGTTATCATTATATGTTTATATAATCATTGATATATTTCATGCAAATAGTGTAATATCTATTCTAATAGTTTATTTAAAAATTTTACATTCATAGATCTTAAAATTAGTTCAAGAAATACACAATACAAATTCAAATTGCCTTTTTATATTCTTAACTATTGTTGCCTGATAGTCTATCAATATTCATGACACTTTTTTAATGTCTGTGTTAATTTGCCAAGTAGTGTATACTACTGTATCACATGATGATAGTTGATACTTTGTAAATAAATGATACATAATGTGTATACATGAGTTTGATGTGAATTTGGTAACAATTTAATTCCTTAAAGAACAGTTTGATTAAACTAAAATCATTCATAGATTTAAAAGTGTCATTCAAAAGTATGATATACAATTCCAGTTCAAAAACACAAAGGCAATACAGTTTGCCTTTTAAAGTGTTAGATATTATTTCTAGAAACAAAATCGAATTAAACAGTCATAAAAATTATAAACTATCAACCATTCTCTTTCTCTGTCTGTCAGAACGAAGACATCCCTAGGCTCGGGTGGATCATCACTTTCACTAACATAACCTTCACAAGCCTTGTCACTTCCATATTTTCATAACAATGTGACATATCTCCTGTGAAGATACTCTGCATCCAGTGCATGCATTGGGAATAAAATTTTATCGCTAATGTATTCGGCATAGGCAACGACCAATACACCATAATCCCTGTAGGAAGTGTAAAAAATAATAATAAGATACAAAAATAAATTAAAAGACTAAGAATTATATAAAAATTTATAGGTTGTCACTTTTCTATTGAGTAATACCTTGAACAAATTCGACTTTAAAAGGAATTTGTCGACCAATTATGCTGCCAGTTGCCTTGTCCTTGTATGCATCAAGTATGGACCAGTCAATCCTATCTGTTTTAAAAAAAAACACTTTCCTGTAGATAAGTGGGGTACATCACAACCATTTTTTGAATCTTTACAGATGAATTTTTATGCCTTGAACCCATAGTAGAATCATATACACGTATCAGTCTTTATTTCAATGCAACTACAATCAACACCCAATGAAAATCACCATCACAACTTACTGGGATATAAACTTCGTCGACCAGATGTCATGGAGACCCAACAGGGATAGAATATCCTTTAGTTATATTTGTGAATGACCTTTCTAACTTAGATATAATAGATGCATGCGCAAGGTATTCTTGAGTACTTATATCATCATTAGTCGGAGAGTCATAATACCTCGAGTGGATCGCGACTATGAAGTTCTTAAATATACAATTGGTTGTAGTGTATCTGTACTGATTATTGAACTGATTCTTTGATTTCTTTCGAATGTAGTGGAAGATGACATCTAGGTGCTATGAGATGACAAAATGCATTTCAAATTAAAAAAGAACAATGATTGTTCAATTATTACATGTCAAATGGTACATTACTTTTTTTTATAAAAAAACTATAGTATCAACTACAATGGTGATAGATATAAAGACAAAAAAGTATCAATTGACTCATAATTTATAGTATTGATTTAATCATGTGCTATGTAACAACCCGAAAAGTTTCAAAATCTACTTATGATTGGCATTCTATGATGTACTACAAGACATGGTTGAGTTTTGGTGGCCACGGGTTGAGTTTAAGTGGCCGAATACAAATTGGGCTAGAAAGTGGCCTAGAGGGACAATTTTGACAGTCAACTTCAAATAGTCATAACATTTGATGTGGGATGAACCATATGAGATACAACATATCAAATTGAAGCTCTTTGAGTTAGCTTTACAACACAAGTGGTTCACTCAATTTGGATATCGGATGAGGGAGATATGGCCAAAACAGTGAGACTGTCTAAAATTCGAAAGCCATTGGAGATAGGCTCGGAAATCTGGCCAAGGACATTTGCACGGACCGTGAAACTTTGTACGGTCTGTCTAGGATTCCGTGGGATGTCACAGTGAGCTTGGGGTGGCATGGAACCACCCCTAAGCCATGTGTAGGCCAACGGTTCCTCAAACGGACCATTTAAGTTTTGACGGTCCGTTCACTGCCTCGTTAAGTGAGGCAGTGGCTAGTCCATGGCTTGGATGCTATTATTGAAGCTAAGGGAGGTCAGACGGAGTATGTCACGGGGCGTCACAAGTTGAACGGACCATTTGGTGGTCCGTTAAATGTAACAGAATCTCCTCCGAGAGTTTCGTGGAAAATTTGGCTAAGTACAACTTGACGGTCACTTGAACGGTCCGTGTGACCATTTGACGGCACTGTAGCTTCCGTTTGGGTGTTGTGTTTAGTGAAAAGTTCCTGTTTATTAATGGTATTGTCGTGATTTAACATTTACCTAAGCCCCCTTTTAGTCCCTTAAGGTATCCTAAGCCCCTTAATCGTCCCCTAAACCCTATTTCATCTATTAGAACTCTCCCACTCTCTCTCTTAAGATCCTAAGGCTCTCTTGACCTCCATT
>JBCEWC010005874.1:0-24094 GCA_038996855.1 Solanum aculeatissimum | reverse complement strand
CGAATCATAGTATCCATCGCGGCGTGCGACACGTCCCTCGAAATGGTACATCCTTTTTGAATTCTCATTCTTTCTCAATTCACATAACACATGTCACAATTATAAATGCAAATAAGCATGCTCACACCATAATGAGGAGATGATAAATTTTAATACAATGCACATTCCACAACAACATACTCTTGATCCCACATCAACATTAATATAACAATTCAAGCATTATCAACACCTCACATAAAGAAGCACATGATTCTATATACTTCACAAAGGTTAAGAAATTCACTTGCCTTAATAATTAAAAATTTACGACGGGACTTGGGCCTTCCCCTTTCGAATATAATCCAAAGCACCACGATCTAATCAAATAAAAATTTCACAATGAGATTTTAAAACTAACAATACTTATATCACTATACGTCTAGCCTATATCCAAAATTAACCAATTCTATAGTCAATTCCCAAAATTTCAAGCCTAGGATTAAGTTTCTATTTTATTTTATTTATTTATTTTTATTTATATTAATTCAAACATATACATGTATATGTACATCCGAGACAATACCTAAACTAAGAATCACGACACTGGGCAGAAGTATGCAATTAAAAGGGGGGGGGGAATATTTATATCCTATAGAAGGACAATTATCATCATAATTACTCCTAACTACGTGTACAAGTCCATATAATAATGTTTATCACCATCTGGAACCATAGAATACCATTAAACACTTTAATTGATCCTAAGTTCCTAACCTTTACAACAGCCAATCAGACAAATATATAATCCATTATGCTAACATTATCTCCTAAAACAATTCTACTCTACCACTAAATTTTATTTCCAAATCTTTTTGTTTATCCACGGTATAGTAACAGTGTTAATTGAAGTATGATACTTCTAAAATCACTACAGGTGGTCACACAACATGCCCTATATCCTATACATATCTATATGCCTAACAATCTATGTAAAAGATGACTAAATAGTAGTAGTAGTTCAAGTTTACTGATTGGTTACCTGTAATCACAGTGCTATGTTTTCTTGAGCACTCGTCTGCTCCGCCTCTCTCTTCTTTTTTTTTCTGAAGCTTTTTTTTTATGTACTAAAATTGATAACCCTAATACTTATTTTAATTAATATAGGATAAGTAGTACAAATTGTTTACATAAATATTCACTTTAATCCATGAATTAAATTAATTATTAAAATTGTCCTTCAACTTAACAACAAAATTTATCAAATAGTCCAAAATACGCATTTAAAATTTACGAGAAGGATATTTTAGGAAAGAGAGGACAATTTATCTAAATGACCTAACGGGTCATTACAGCTGGGCCCCATGATTGATGTCCTATGGGGATAAGGCCCGTGATTGATGTCCTATAGGGCTGAGACCTTTGATTGATATTTTGTGGGAGAGGTCCCGTGATTGATGCTGATGTGATATACTATTGATTATGCTAGGGGGTTTCTTTCTCTTGCGGGGGTTACATCCTACCGTTATGTTATGGTCAGATCACTTTGCCCTGACTGACTGCTTGACCAGAGGCCAGATCAAAAGATCCAAGGGTTAGAGTCCTTGAGTGATATCAGGGGTTCGAGTCCTCGTGTGATACCACTTCTGATGGGTCAAGGACCCAATTACTGTTGTGATGTTGGGGGCCAAGGGCTCGATTGTCTATCTGTGGATCCACTCATATTTTCACTCCCTGATTGTGTGTGGGTGTACATTTTGGGTTTATGGGGGCTCAAGGGGTGTTCAAGCTCAGATACTAGAGCCTTACACCCACGTATAACTGAGCCTTGATCTTATGATATGGAGAGAAAGGCTCTGTAATGGTTATTTAGGGGTTTTCCAGTGACTATCTATCAATTATAGTGTGCCCTGGTGTATCTCCCAGGCTTATGCTATCTCGGGTGGCGTACAGAAAAAGCTACTAGAGCCTTACACCCGCGTATAACCCTACTCCTCTGTTGAGGGCATTTATGGTACGAGTTTGTGCGGTATTCGTCATTTGGTATCGTCTAAGCTTCAGTCTAGACCATATTATACATTTAGTAGCATTTGTAATCCCAATTTGGGTTTTATATTCTCTCTTGCGTTAGAATTGAGTTGGTTCAGTGTATCATAGTTCCTTGCGTCGGTTGGTTTAGTTTATCAGTATTCATCATTCCAGTTGGTTCAGTTGTGGTTAGAGGATTTCCAGATATGCTCACGCCTTGTACTAAGTTTGTTTTGCTACACTGTTACAGTTCTCTATATATTTGGGCTTATAAATATTTACTATTCCACTCGGTCGGCCGATGATGCCTACTGGGTGTCCTTTTCTAGTACTCACTCCTACTTTCTGCATCTTCCAATGGTACAGGTCCAGTTACGGGTCGTGGCTGCTGAGTTGGGGGAGTTTCTAGAGTGCTTAAGAGACTTTTGGTGAGCGCCGACGGTTTTGGCTACCTTGCAGTCTCCTTCCTTTTGATGGTCATCTGTTTCTTCCAAACATTTGGCCTTGTACAGTAGGATTTGATGTATTTTATAGATGCTCTCTTGAGTTGTATTTATTATTTTCCTTAATATAAGTATATGTTATGTCCTTGTGTCTATTATAGTTCTGTACAGTTGACTTTCAGGTTTTGGATAGATTTCGACTATTATGTTGTTATTATTATGTTGTTGGAACTTGACTAGATGCTAGGGCAGGTATCCTTGGGTTAGGAATCAGCTTGCCTTTAGGTGGGACCTAGCACGCATCATCATGACGGGGACCGGGTCGTGACACTTCCAAAGGAGTAAGTAATCTATCTGAGTCTTAGTTATTGTGCTACAAAAATTAACCAAGTGATTTTCCTCTTTAGCAATGACTAGCTCAAAGGCTTTAGTAAAATCCAGCAGTAGTGCCCCACTTTCGTTCCTTGCCTAAAACCAAAGCTTCTATGAAAATCAACAAAATCACCAAAGGTTGTACCAATATGACCATTAAAATATCCACCAATAAATGTTTTTTCAGTGATCGGTATACATCTCACTACCTCATTCAAATCCTTCCAGATGTTTTTTGACTTCCTTATCATGAGGCACATAACCACTAATAACGTTCACAATAGGTCTACCTATAGCTAGCTTAATCATCGTCATCTTGTCACTGATCCTCCTAACCTCTATCACATACTCCCTAAGATCCTTGTCTACTAAAAACCTCATCCATTCGTATCAATAGTGCCTCCTAAGTATCATAATTTAAATTTTTTCACATTTCAACCTTTGGTACCTACTCATTTGATCTCCTTAACACAATCTATATTAATCTTTCTCTTTTTAAGACTCTTCACTAGCTCTATGGACTTCTGTATAAGTGATCCTATATTCCACTATCCTACTTTCAACTTAAGAAAATCCGACCCCCTCTTACCTCTACCACCTTTCACCTCCTGCCCAATCGAAGACATGACCCTTGTCCACTATTAATTTTCAAAGCCACTTAAAAGGATAGACTGAGAATAGACAACAGTAAATCTAGATGATACTAACTCTTCAAATAAAAAATTCAACAAATAATAGTGGACAAAATAATAAAATATAGAGTATAGACCACACACAATAATCAATAATCAAATACCCAATCCTAGGAGAAGGAAGAATAATCAATGTTACAAATAGTCTAAGTTATGATCTTTTAGAGTCGGTGTTTATCTCTCAATTTAAGCTCCTCCTTAAAATTGGCATGACCCGAGAGTACGTCCTAGGCGTGACATGGTGAATGCGAATCCAAGAGTCCTCAAACAAGCCTCGTAGCATCATTTTACACATCATTGGTTCAAAAGAGTGTAATTAAACAAGTAAATACATAATTCTAAGGAATTACGGGACTTTGGACTCAAGCTATGGGGATGTCATGGGGGAAAGGGATTTTCATGAATCACATAGCACATAACAAATACGTTCCAAGGGGTAGGTAAGTATGACTCACGCTATGGGGATAAGAAGGGGCTTAGGACTTTCCATATAAGCACATTCTCTTTAAACATATCATAATAGCATAAGCATAATCATCACAGCCATACATAATACTTAACCATAGCATCTCAAGTATACACATAACATACTCGTACAAAGAACTCCATAGTGTCCAACAATTCCTCTAGTTTAGATTAGGGTGGGGGCCAATACATGTCCCGGGCTCACCCTCAAAGTAAAGACATAATCAACATAACACAAGACCTAGATGGATGGTGGGTATTGTCCTTGGAACATTGGACTCACCAAAAGTGATACTCAAAGTTCCAAGCTAACCGTCAAAAGGTGGATAGATGTAATCTCCGGTCCCTACATGGTTAGATCATGTAGGCAAAAGAGTATGTGTTAGTACATTTGAATGTACTAAGTATGCGAGCATGCAATTCATATGACATGAACAACCTGTAAACCAATGTTAGATGACAAGGGCACATATATAGAAAGAAGAATATAAGAAAGGATACAATATCAATATGTCGTGAAATCCATGATGCGTGAATGCTTAGTCATATAAACATAATGGGGATGGGACCTCAACCAACATAAGACCAAGTGAGCTCTAACTTGGAAATCCATCGTCTGCCCCACAATGGATAAAGAGGTGACCTATTTACCAAAGGTAGATCCATTCTTAACATAATCATCTTATAAGAGTCATAAACATGAACCTATGTTTGGCACATAGTTTGACGGAAAGGAGAATGGACCCTTGGAGATAGTCCACCCCGCCTCCAATCCCTCGATGCAAAGCCATCATCCTACAAGAATACGTATACATATAAATGCTTTTGAAAAGAGGACAAGTACTTTGAAATCATAACCATGCATAATTGGGCTTAAAGGCCAAATCACTTTCTTTACTTTCATGCATACGTGACTAAAAAGTCAAATCATTCTTCATGACATACTTTCATGCATATGAATAACTCCATTCTTTACATAGGTGTGAGAAAGGATTATGGACCCTTGGAGATAGTCCACCCTACCTCAAACCTCAATCTTATGCACCTTTAAATATATAAATATGGGGTAAACACCCATCATTTGCTCAAAGAGCTTGTCATATCCACATTTGTTCAAAAGTCATAGTCATAATCAAGATTGGGCTTAACCCACTTCAAAAACTTCATAAAAACCAATACTCATGTATGTAATGCCATGAATGATGATGAGAACAGCATGGGCAATTAGAATTCATAATTTAAACTCATAATAGTAAGAATCCATATGTAATTTATAGTTAAATCAATAATTAAAACTCAATTAATATTACCCATGCATATATTTAAAGCTTAAAGGGACATGCATAATTGAATCTTCATACTCTCAATGCAAATCATAATTATTGAACTTAAACCACTTTAAAATCATCAAATAAGTACAGCCTATACTTCAATTTAATTAAATCAACACTAATTTAAAAGATCCAAATTTAAAGTAAGCTTAAATTTCATAAAATCAAGTGTAAAAGAGTTTTGGGGTCTTCATGGTTGAAAGAGGACCATGAATCAATCCCACATACCTTGATTAGCTAGAAGTTTTAGGGAGAAAAATGATTGGAGAAGAAGAGTTCCTTGAATTCCCAAGTTGAATCTTCAAGCCTTACTTGAGAGGAGCTTTTAGGAAAGAGTGAAGAATAATCTAAGTGTTTGAAATGAATTTGAATAGGAATGAAGGTGTATAGGCTAAACGACCTTAGGGAATCACCAAAATTATAATTAAACTATTAATGAAATGGATAGAAAAATATTGACAGGGGTCGTCCCAAGACCCATCACATGGACCGTGTGATGGCACACGGGTCGTGTACCCATCCGTCATGTAACACTTAGAAAATATTTCACTGACGAAGGTCCGAGACGGTAATTCCATACTTCTAAAATTTTTGCTCCGACCCTTTGACAGCCACCTTCATGGGCCATATGATGGCTCACTGACCGTCCAGTGGTATGTATGGATTTCCTTGGTCATGAAACAGGCAAGGCTTGCACGAGCAGCAGCCACACGAGCCATCCAAGGCCCCAAAAGCTGTCCAAGGCCCCACAGGCCGTTTGGCCTCTCCTCAACATGATGCAAGTTTCCGGAATGGTAATTGCATACTTAGAACCAATTCTTGGGTCAAGAACTTCACAAAATACTTTGTCACGACTCGTATTAAGGACCACGGGGCATCCACACGATCCATTTGGTGGCTCACGACCCGCATGGGGTCTGGTAGTGCCATGACTAAGTCAAAGTTTCCAGAAAAATCCCTGCACGGACAGTCTTACTAAAAAGGTCATAACTTCTTCATCCAAACTCCAAATTAAGTGAAACCAAGTGCGTTAGAAATCTAACTCAAAGAACTTCAATTTGATAGGTCATGGACCACGCAGTTATTTTTTTACTAAGAGATATGACCAGTTAAAATTGACCCTCCCAACGGTTCACATGTAAAACTCAACCAATGGAATCCCTTTGACCATGGATTAATAAATGGGATACATGACAATCATAAACCATACCAACTAAGATTGAAACCGGTGAACTATGCATCGATAAGGTTTTCAAAATTTTTGGGTTATTACAAAAATCATCCATCAGGAACAACTACTAAGAACTGAACTTTTGAATCAAATTTGTTCTTTCCTACTTTGGAGGGCAATTAGAGGCAAACATCCCACAAATGAGAAACTGACCAACTTTAGCTATGACCCCAACAAGTGTTATTGTTGTAACAACCCAGGATGGGATACCATAGAGCATATTTTCCTTACTGGTCACTGTGTAACCAATATTTGGAAGTATTTTTCTGATTTCCTTGGTATTAACACTAACCAACTTCCCTTGAGACACTACATTATGAGATGGTGGGAGATCAAGCATAAAAATAAGGCTCACAGATTGGTACTACAGGCAACTCCTATATTTATATGCTGGAACTTATGGAAGAATAGATGTTCCTCTAAATATGCTGGAAAAGCTTCTAGTATTGCTAGAGTTAAATACTTGGTGTTTAAGGACACTTCCAATCATATGAGGACTGTTTTTCCCTACATCCCTTGGCCCTCGAGTTGGAAGGAAATGGTTCTACTAACTGAGAAGTGTGCCCATTAAATTAAAATTACCCCTATCCAGTGGATAAAATGACCAGATCAGCAGATGAAGTTGAACTCTGATGGCAGTGCCCTCAAAAATCCAGGAAGAATAGGAGCAGGTGGTATTATTAGAAACAGGGAGGGTGAGTTGATATTTGCCTATGCCACTCCATTAGGTTAGGGGACCATCAACAAAGCTGAAATGAAAGCTGCTGCTTTTGGGATGAATTGATGTCTTCAAATGGGTTTCACTAAGCTCATTTTATAAGTAGATACAGATCTTCTTACCAAATGGATTAACCAACAATTTGTACCTCCTTAGAGTATTATGCAAAGTTTAACCAAATTGCAATTTGCTAGAGCTCACATGAAGGAATTCCAATGCAAGCACACCTTCAGAGAGGCTAATTAAGTTGTTGACTCTCTAGCTAAATATAGCCATAAACTGCTCAGTCCTTAACTTTATTTCAATGTGCAACACATCCCAAATGATACCAAAGCATACTACATTTTGGATAAGATGGAAATGGTTACATTTAGAATGAAGAATTGAAGAGAATAAAGAAACCTCCTTAGATTTTATTGGGGACAGTTCCACTGGTGCCGGAGATCTCCTGAGGCCATTTGCTAATTCCTAGAGGCTGGTTAGTTTTCTAGGATTAGTGATAAGTTTATTTTCCTTTTATGCTATGTAAGGAGAGAGTCTCCCTTATTTACTGCTTTCCTAGATATAATGTAATGAGAGGAGTCCTCTCTTAGGTTTTTTATTAGTTTGCTTCTGTTTAGAATTGGGAACAAATTGACTGACCTTAGTAGGATGACCTTTTTGTGTACCACCATAGGTCGGAGGTAAGGTTTATGTCCCCCTCCTTTGTACTTTATTTTGTTTTATTTATGCTAAGGTCTGGGGGTGCTACTCAGCCCCTGACCCACCACAAGAGTCGTTAAAATAAAAAAAATCAAATTTTGACAGATTCACAATAAAAAATATTGTTCAAGTCACAAACTAACTCATGAACCCAATCAGAATCAAAATTCACTCGATCATATAACACAACTATTTGTACAAATCTTTTCTCACATAATCACGATAAAATTTTGAACCAATAATATCGGCTATAAAAAATGAACCTGAACTAACCAACCCTCACGCGTAATGCAAAAACCATCACAAATCTTATAAAGATTTCATTCTTATAATCAACTCTTCTCACCAGCTTAAATTATAAAATGTGATCTTTAGACATTGGATACTCATTATAGAAAATTAAATTCTTTTCTAACTCAACTAAGGAAATGATCAAGTAACCACTTAGTAAACATTAAATTCAAACATATAGAACCTTTAACACCACCATAAAAAAATAATAGATCTATAGTAGTGACTGTAAACAACCCTTAAGAGCGATAGAGCTAAACTCAGTAGGCCCCACATTCAATCATATATAGCCAAAATATGACCTCAATAATAAGATGATTCTTAAGATTGCCAGACAACTATAAGTATTCCTAGTAGCTATTTTATAAATTTTATGATCAAGATTATACTTGTAGAATTACTGGAAAAAAAACCTTTAATTGCTCCAAAGTAATATCTATTCTATCATATCTAGAATGATTGAGTCTCTAGAAGCACCTTACTTTACCAAGAGAGCATCACAATAGTATGTGTAGTATTTGCAGTAGAATAGTTTCAATTGTCTCAAAATCCTTAATAATCATGTAGGACTTTAGGTCCATACCATAGTTCCCCCATAAGTCACCTATCATTATTCGCATAATCTAAATAAATGCAACATCTTCCTTACATCACTATTCATCAATTAAATTAAATTCATTCTTCGTAAAAATTATGGATAACCCCTCATAAGTTTGTGCAGACTCAGTTCATATTATATGATAATGTCTAAATTCAAAGGTGAAAATCCAACTCACCTTCAATTTCGAACGAAAGATCTATACGAGATGTTGTATTCTTTCACCTTTCTTAGATATTTTTCATAATATCAATTTCAAATACCTTAAAGTATTCAATATATCTGACTTTTATTCCTTTAACTAACTTGTCCACCAATTATATCCTTTAATCAATAACTCATGATATTTTTTCTCATACTCTAAATGAAAACTTTAAGTAACACCATTCCTTAGGTCCTCTAATAGTTAAAAGTAACTAACTTTACAATTCAAATCATGCATAAGTCCTTTAAAATGTTCAACATTCAATACAATTTGATCACGTCATATTTTACCAATTCATACGTTGGAAAAACATACTACCTTGAACATAGACTCACTATGAAGAACTTAAATTCTAACTCCAATCATATAACTCAATTCCCCTTATCTGTCATCATTATCTCAAACCATGAAGATCTTTATGAATTCATGTATCTTAACTTATTATTGATCGCCTCTTTATCGACCTTACCGTATCCTTTGTAAAAACTTCAATGTACTAATTACCATACTCAAAATTACAAAAAGCTTATCACCATATTCAAGTTGTATATATATAGATTGTTTTTTCAAATATTATCCAATAGTTTTCTAACCCAGATCAATTATTCATAACATTATCACTATAACCAATGCAGAATAGATGAAATCACGTGTCTCTAAGTTTAATTCTTCACTCTCTTAGAAGATACATCTTTGACCTTTACCATCAGAGTGAATGTCTTTGTTCTTGTATCTTTCTAAAGGCTAACCTACATCTCACTAATTTTAATCATATTCTTTTATTCTAGTTCTTTTTAATTCTATTCGAACAGTGTCTTAACACATTCTACATCTTTTCATATGATCACGTTACTCATCAAATGGTAATAATTCATAACTTTAAAAATTAACAAGTCATTGTTACCACACCGAATTCATTTAATAAAAACTTCTTATCATATGATTGCATCTTAATCATAATTCATCACGAATTCTTATTATCATTATGCTTAGTAGTCATTTCCATCATCTTGAAGCCAACCCAGTCGTCGACATGATACGTTAAACCTAGTTATACCAATAGATCCAAAGGACTAACCAATTTTTATATACACTCTCCTACTAAAAATCCTTCATTACCTTCCCCCAAGTTACTCATTGGGACTTTATTTATCCATACGCTTATCATTCCAATATCAATTTTGGAGCTTATTATGAAATCATCGACCCTCATTTAAAATCCTTGAGATATATTTCACCACCTACATATTAGTTGTACCAAAGATTCATCACTAAATTTTTTTCTTATCAATGCTTAACCCCCTTTGAATCAACTTTTAAGCATAATAAAGGATGGTTGTATCAATCTCTTCTACATTAACAACTCACATAGGCTATCTAGGTACCCATAGTAAATCATAAACTTGAATTCTCACACAATTATGTAACATCTTGGATATATATCTTATTTCTTATCTTATGACTTAGCCTTAATTCACTATTTTCATTTAAGGGTCATATTCACCATACTCGTAACATCACACTTCTTTCAAATTAATAACTTAATTTCTCGCTTATGGTATATGAAGCCTACTAGATCAAATGTCCAACTAATAGTATCTCTCTGATCATGTTATCCCCCCATTTTATAATACTCGCCTAAAGTTTAAGCTTAGGGTTTAGTGCTAAACATGTATATCCATACTCGTTACATACTATACTAACTCTAAACTATTAGATAAAGTCAAGAAATGTTAAACCACTAAATCTCAGGATAAGAAATCAATCTTTATCCCACAATATATCTAAGTATAGTCTATCATCACACCCTTTTTCATAAGTTAGGTAGTATCTATCTTATCCATTATACTTCCTTACCTAATTAAGTTCACAACTCTATGAATCTCATGTGACTCTTATTTCAAAATCATGAACCTAATTTAGATCTACCACCTTATTCCCTCTGTTCTTCTATTCAACACCTATACTTGGTTTTTTTCTTTACTAACACAATGGCATGTCAATATCAATTTCATTTTTATTCGAGTGTACTCCATCTCATACTAACAACTCTTCCTCTACCTTCTATCCTGAAAGTTAGATGGTACTTACTACTTTGTAACCAAAACTTAGAAGGAACTATACTTATCACCCCATTTTTGAGCTTATCACCACATGACTCTTAACTACCTACTTCAATCATCTACTATTCCCACTCTTCATGGTTTATATATCTTTCTAACTCTAGGATTATTCTATCACTTATGGCTTACAAAAGCCTTCAATCACTTTCTCTCGAAGGTATGAAATGCCACTAAGTATTTATAGGCATAACTTAACTAGCTTCTCATTTGAAGAATGGTTCAGAGAATAGAGTCTAGAAGTACACCATATCTTGCTTTAACTCAAACACATGATTCACATAAATAAAAGTGCATTATTTCATATCGATAAACTTAAGCACGCTAATTGGATCCTCTCAATACTGATGCATTCTCTTTACTTTCTGAATACTTTATCTAAAGATAATTCATTGATAAGGATCTGGACTTTTCTGTTCAAACCACTTTAAGTATAAGAGGTAGTCAAACAAATCTGAGCAAACACATAAATCTGGACAAGTTTCTTAAAAAGTAATTCTATTGCACGATTTAGAGTGTGAAGAAGATCAAGTACCAATTGGATTCAAGTAATAGCACTAAAGAAATAAAGAAGTGAGTTTTTCTAATGTCTTGTAGCCTCTCGAAGAAAAGTAAAGGCATTCCCGTACCATTTCGCAAGACTCTACCAGACTTGTCCTTGTGTGATAAGATCACTAAACCTAAAGCTCTGATACCAAGTTTGTCACGACCCATTTTGGGTTGTGAGTGGCACCCACACTTATCCCCCCTAGGTGGGCGAACCAACAGTACAAATCCCAACCTATGTGACTGTTCAACTTATAAAATATGATAATAATACGGAAGCTCAATTTATAAAAGTAAGAAATAACAAAATCCTTTACATAACGTTCTCCAAAACCTGAACGTCATCACATCAAGGACATCTAATCTCAAATACTAGGTCTAAAAGTAGCAACACCAAAATAGATAAAGAAAATAGTTTGTGTTCGTAAACTAAGGACATCATGCCATAACTGATAGAATCCAACATGATCTAGAAAGTTAGCTCACCCTAAAATTTGATATACCGATGATTGGCTAGAGCTGAGGAAGAGCAGAAGTCAATGGAACACTCGTTGCACTCCACAAAAGCAAAGCAAAGAAAATTACAAGCAGGAGTCAGTACGAGCCACATGTATTGAATAGATATCATCGGTCGACTCCAAATAGAAATCAATATCCATAATGTAATGTCAGAAAGTCAACTATAATATTTAATAGGTGGCAAGCAACAGGTACAAGTGACAATATCATAAAATAGATACGTAATCAGACAACAATATCAAGAACAAACATGAGAACTCAGGCCTCCACACCACACTTTTTTTGGGATATGGGTTATTTGAGATTGAGTATATTAAATCACTTTAATATATTTTTTTTAAATATTATCATGTCAGAATATGAAACTTGATCCCATAATATCATGTTGGAACTGACACCCGATCCAATTATAGTATGTTAGAACGTGACACCCGATCCAATTATATTGTGTCAGAATGTGAAACCCGATCTCATAATACCGTATCAGAATATGACACCCGATCCAATTATATCATGTTGGAATGCGACACCTGATCCCATAATATTCATGTCAGAATGTGACACCCGATCCCATAATACCGTGTGTGAAATGTGACACCCAATCCAACTATATTTAATTCATCATTACTTTTCACTTCATTAACAATATTTCATCAAGCCTTCTTTATTCAAGGCATCACTTTGATAAGACTAGTTCAAGATTATTGATTTCATGGCCTTGGAATTTCAGACCAATCACAACAATATATCAATCATATAAATCACAATGATTAAATGCACAGAAAACTTCACAACATCACTCAATGAATATTAATCACTATTAAGTGTCTTTCTAACACATAGAATAAGTCATAACCTACATCAATTGAATAATTGATGTCAAGCATGTTAATCCATCAATGTTTTTCCTTTCACCAATACCTCAAAACTTTTTCAATCTATCAAATACATAATATTTGTGAGAATAAGAATCTAATAACACCCATATTGCTATATTTATTTTCGACTAAAAAATTAAAACAAAAAGTTACTTCGAACCCTCGAATTTAAATCTGAAAATTTCTTTCAAAATATGTTTACCCATAATAAAATAAACGTATACGTCAAATTTCAGCTAAAACGGATCGTCATTTGACCCCCAAATCAAGATTTTATTCTAAGAACCCTAGGGCTATATTTTCACAAATTGTACACATTTCTACCCTAAAAATCTATTCATAAAATCGTGAAAACTTAATAGAAAGGACGAGACTAATTACCTTGATATTTTGGGACAAATCACAATTTTTCTCTTTCTTTTTCCCTTTCTTTTTCTTCCCCGTGTTTCTTTTCTTCTCTGTATTGTCGTTCGTCTCTTTGTTTTGTTTTTGTTTCTTGTTTTCTTTCTAGGGTTGCGTGCAACAACCCTTTTCTACTTTTTTCTTTTTTTCTTCTTTTTTTTTTTTTGTTTTTTGTTTTTCTACATTTATTAACTTAATTTCCTTTTTACAAAAAAAATAAATTAGCACTAAAAGTAATAAATTCTATTAACCTATTTTTAATTAATATAAAATAATTAGTATAGAATATTAACTAAATTATTATTTTGAAACACCAACTAAATTAATGATATAAAATTATCTCTTAACTAAAGATTAAAAATTATGTACTAGTCCAAAAAGTCCCTTTAAAATTCACGAGATAAATCTTTTATGACATATAAAACTCTATTTCTCACAATGGCTTAACGGGTCGTTACATCAAGTCAAGAAAATCTATAGTTGGGTGATCCTAGAAGTGGGTTTGTTGGGTTTTCTATTCATTTTCTAAAGAAAATTGAAGAAAAAACGAAGAGGATGATATCTATAAAGTTCCACCGACCTAAGGGAGCCCTCTAGCCGCCTCTGTTGTGCAGTTGTTACTAAAATGTGAATATCCTTCTATTTTAATATCCTATGGATAAATGGTTTATTGCGTTGGAAACTATACTCGTAGAACTTCAATTTGGTAGATCATGGGACTAATAACTCTATAGATTGGGAGAAAATCTCCAAGATATTTGACCCAAATTTCAGAGAAATTTTTACAAAGGAACTTATGATAACTTTTGTCAACTTTTATTTTTCTACTTGCTTAACTTCAAAACTTGAGATACAACCCCTAAACACCTAAAATATGGCATACCACATCATTCTTAATTTATTATTCACCCTCTTTGTCTTTCTATGAATGTATGAGTTAATTTAGATATTTTGAAAAGTTGGAGTGTTACATCCTCTCTCTCTTTGAAATATTCGTCCTCGAATGAAGAAAATCTAAGTCATGTGATTAAGTCCTTAGGAGTTGCCAAAATTTTGATAGAGTCCCCCTGTAAATATGATTACCTAGTAATCTAAAATGCAGAATTCTGAACCCAGACATTTCACAGGACAACCAAATAGCTAAGCTATTATACAACAATAACAAATATAATAATAAGCAACAATATAAAGATCAAATAAATATCTTACCTCACCGTACTACTATAAGCTCATATACCATCACACTGGGGTATAAAACAAGTCAGGGTATTTGGACCTCATGCCATCCTTAGCTTCCCAGAGGCTTTCAGACTTATTTTTGAGCCTTTGATGGGTTTGGCCAAAAATAGTCTTTGGGAGTGGGACTCATTTTTTATTAAAATGACCTCATATGAAAATCTTAAATGTATTGTTAAGTCTAGATTATCAATTTGATGGGGGAATCATAGTTTATTTGCACGTATGGGGTTCCAAACATATCTTGAGAACCCCATCAGAGATTCGGGAGTTGGCAAAATCACCATTTTCAGATGATACTAGGTAGGTCAACTTTGACCTTCACGTACGCGGGCCCCTTGTCCTTGTTCACAAAGGTGTCCCAGCCTCTTCCGCAGTTGCGAAAGGCCAGACATATTGCCTTACGTGATCAAGGGTTAGGTGTGGTGTTTGCAAAGTCTTATCAACCTAATCCTCCATGTTCGTGAGCCACTATTGGCTATGATTGCGGTAGCTATTTTGTCCATCCTTTTAAATTAAAGACACACACATGTCAGCTTTATCCCACACCTTCAAAGTGTGATATTTCACTCATTTTAACTTTGAATTTTGTTATTCAAATGTTGAATTTATGCAAAGTTTCTGGGGGAACACATTGATGTGATCAAGAAGTGTTGAAAAGGCTTTATTAGAGATAGTTTCTCTATTATAACTACTGTCATTGCTTAAATTCCTGAACTGTTTTTGGTGAAAATATTGCATAATGTGTTTTAGGTTGTTACACACTTTGGATTGTGTTCCATATCCGTATACAAGTTTAGAAAACTATTTAGAACCTTTTTACGAAGTTAATTTTATATTTTTTGGCACAGATCCTACATTCTCATTTTGGGCTCCAAAATTGATTTGTCTTTGAAGTTTGTAAATTAGTGTCTAAACAAATGTAATGAAGTTGTGATTCTATTTGTGATAGTGTGACAACATTCTGGGACCGTTTGAAAGAAAAAAGCTCCAATGAAGTGACTTGGAGCGTGTGTGATTAGACTTTAAGTAGGTTACAATTTTGCTTCTTTTAGATTGAGTTTGAATATGTAAATGTCTGTAGATTTACATGAATTTGGGAGTGAGGATCTAGTTTAGAATGCTATGTTTGATAAATTTCATGTTTTAGTCTACTTTCGGGTTCAAGGGTATTTGAATTACTTTATTTAATCATCCTTACCCCTTTGGTTGTTTGAATTTGCTTGTGTGTTATATTGAGCATGCTTAGCCTTAGTCTTGGCTAGTGATGCAATAGACTTGCGATATTTCAAAATTGATAGACTGTATTATTTTTGGCCCAGCATATTACCATGAAATGTAGGTCTTTGTAGATTGATGTAGTAGACTTGAGTCTGATAGAGATGAGAATTAGCTAGGTAGTAACTCAGATTTAGGTCCCTATTATCCATAATTCTAATATTATCCTATTTTAGCATTTTCGATCACATCCCAAGGTTTGTTCGGTAATAGAAATGATTCTTAGACCGACTCTCCAATGGCTTAGGATATTTAAAAGATACAAAAGGAGGTTAATGATAAATTATGACAGCTTGGGATGCGGTAGATTGTGAGTAGCTCACTTTGGATCATTATCCTTGGAATGGCATATTTGGGAGGTTTTACTCACAATTCGAGGTCCGGGCAAATACTTTTTGCTGCTGAAAATCCATCTTCCTATAATAGAGTCGACGTACAAAGTTTGACCCCTTTGATTTCATCACTACATTTACAAGAAGGTGACGTTCACCGTTCGAGGTTCGAGCTCTACGCTAATTTTTACAGTCTAGTTTTATTGACACGTCTATTGTAGGGAGAATCATTCGTAGTTCGAGGTTTAGGCTCGATATTTTTTCCCTTTTAGAGCTTGAGAATTTTGACACTTTTGAAATACCTTGGTTTTACTGGAATCCTTTATTCGTAGTTTATCTTTTCTTTGTATCTGTCGTCCTTATGGGGTCCATTTAGATTTTTATGTTAACATGCACACAACAGTACCTTCTGAGCATATGGGGGCTTAGTTGGGTTTAGTTGCTTTAGGGCTTGTTTATTCCTTTACAATCATGTGCATACCCTTATTATTTTCTATTCTTAACCTCCGTTTGTGTTTTATTGTAGTATTTCCTATTGTATTTACTTTTCTTACTCATTTTGCCTATGATGCCTACTGGATATCTATTTTTTTTATACTTATACTACACTATTATAACACCTCACAATTCTATTCTTAGAATCTAAAAATTTATCGTTGAAAATACTAAGATTGAACCTAGAAATCCCTAGCTTGAACTTACATTTTCAAGATCATTAATATATGTTGGAAGTGTATTGAAAGTGAATTTGGGCCATGAGAGATCTCTAGGGCTTAGTTGAGTTTAAAACCTTTCTACCGGTTAAGTTCTTGACTTTGAATTATGCAAGGATAAATTTTAAATACTTATAACTCTTAGCACATAAAGAATTAGGTGTTCCATGACCTAGAATGAAAGCTCTTTGAATTAATGTTCCAACACAACTAATTTCACCTCATTTGGAGTTAGAAGTCAAAAAATATGATCATTGTACTACAGACTGCCAGAGAAAGGGCGTATGTACGAAACCTATTATGGGTAGTGGATTAAAGTATGACCCGTTTGTTAACTCGTGAAAAAAACCCTTGAAAATCCAGTTTATTGGTTCCAGACTTCATGAACAAATCTATGGGTCGTATAAACTTCTATGGGTAGTAGATTAGGCTCATAGAATGTTCCAGTAACCCTGAAATTCATCCAAAAACTTACAGATGGGTTCCTACGGGTTGTAGAAGTTTCTACAGGCCGTAGAGGGACTTACAACCGACTTAATAAGCGATTTTAAAGAGGGATATTTTCGTCCTTTCTCACCCTTTAAGCCTAAACGTTTCAATTTTCACCTAAATAAACCACCCTTTAAGCCTAAACTTTTCAATTTTCACCTAAATAAACACCTAAAATGTGATTCTTCAAATCATTAGTGCTCAAACACTCTCCAAACTCATAACGTAGTTTCAAAGGAGCAAAAGCTATGGATTTCAAGAACCTTCTTCATTCTTCAAGAAACTAATTCCCACAGGTATGTAAGGCCTACAAAAGTCTTCCTACATTATTGTTACCATCATGTAACTACTAGTTTTTTCAAGTATCAAGTTATTAGTTGAGAATAAGATTTTCTTCAATGTGATAAATTGTTCTTGTTTATGTTATTTTTAAAGAAAAAATGAGGATTACTAATTTTTTCTACTATATTGAGGTCCCAAGTTATGATACTGCATTTAATTGTTAAACTAGCTAAACCCTAAAGTTATTACAAAAATCTATTAAATTCAAAATCGTTCTTTAAACTCAAGAAGAATATTAGCATGAGTATTTTATGAATAGTGAATCATGAAGCATATGATTTTAGATACTTTTGAGAGAATTAAATAGAATGCAAGGTTGGACTAAGTCCTGAAGAGAAGAAAAGTAATACTTTGAGAAAGAAAATATTCTTTTAAGTATGAGCACTTAATTAGTACTTTTGGGAGTAGCATTGAGCACCAATATGGGTAAGAGTATTAATAGTTCACACTCATAAACTATGTAGCCAAGATAGGATAGGATTGTACCAAGAGTACAACTCCTCACTTGCCACTGATATGGCGTAATTTTTGGATGGATCCACTCCCCTAGTTTTCATCCTTTACCCCAACAAGGTATGGGATGGCTCTAGCAGCGTGGGCAAGACGCTATATCATCACGAGGCTCATAATGATGATTATCGGTCAGAGAAACTCTGTAAGTTAAGGTAAGCAAATACATGCATACCAAGTTTCAACATATGTTTTTACTTTTATCGTGCACTTTATTTACTACTTATGTTATCCTGTCTCGAGGCCCGCTTTTAGCCACTTTTTATTATAATGTTTTATCCTGAGTTCCTTATTTATTTTTTTTGTTGTTTTACATACCGTAAACTCCATGTACTGATGTTCTTTGGACCTGCATCATTTTATGATGCAGATGTAGGTTATAGAGTTCCTCTGTAGATGCTTCATTGAGGACCAACATTACATTTAGTCATTGGTGAGGCCTCTTACCAGCCAGAGGCTTTAGAGTCTTTATTTATGTTTCAGGATTTCCTTCTAGTATTAGCTACAGTTTTCCTATCATGATAATTGTCTTAGCTTATTTTAGTTAGAGGTTCCATAGACTGGATAATAGGAGTTTTGTTTTTATTTCCAATTGTTGATGGATATTTTCCCTATTTAGTTCCTCAAACTAGTAAAGTTTCTTTAGAATATTATATCCAAGACTATCATTATTATTAAAGTCTTACGCTGAGTAAAGTAGCCAGGCAAGTGGTTCGCTTGGGATCAGAAATGGTTCTAGGTGTTGGCCACGTCTAGTGTATAAACTCAGGGCATGACGAACTTCATATTAGAGCAAAGATTTTGAGTGTCCTAGGGTTTCTATGGAACCATGTCTAGTAGAGTCCATATTATTGGTGTGAAGCGCCGCCACATCCATAATAAGGAGGCTACAAGGCATTAGGAAGTGTCACTATCAATTGTTATTCTATTTCGTGCTTCAGAGTTTACCTTTTTTTAGTCCATTCTAACTCATGAGTTCATGTATTATTTTTTAGATCATGC
Source organism: Solanum aculeatissimum (assembly GCA_038996855.1). Lineage (NCBI taxonomy): Eukaryota > Viridiplantae > Streptophyta > Magnoliopsida > Solanales > Solanaceae > Solanum > Solanum aculeatissimum. Next base: position 4,675 of record JBCEWC010005874.1, on the reverse strand, counting down.
CTCCACGTAGAGTTGCCAGACCAGCCAGGAGTAGAGGATGCCCAGTCAGGCAAAATGCAAACCAACCTAATCTATAAATTCCTGAGGAACTTAGAGGTCCAGCTGTGCTTGTGGGGCATCCACAGCAAGCGGATATCTCTAATGCTAAGCTCCGCCAAGCCATCCAAACTTTGGCACAAGTAGTACCACACAGGGAGGTCAACAGAGAGAGTACAAACATGATGGTCCAAATATCACCAAGGTTTGTGAATTCCTGAGGATGAACCCACCTAAGTTCATGGGGTGTGATGTGAAGGAGGCTCTCGAGAACTTCATTGAGGAGCTTCAAAATTTATTCCAAGTTATGCACACAGGTGATGCAAAGCGAGTTGAGTTGGCTACCTACTAGCTCAAGGGAGTATCTAGACTTATTTTTGATCAGTGAAAGAGAAGTAGAGTAGAAGGGGCACCAGCTTTGAGTTGGGCAGTGTTCGAGGAGGCCTTTCTGGGATAGTACTTTCCTAGAGAGTTGATGTAGGCTAAGGTGAGGAAGTTTCTAAATCTGAAGCAGGAAGTTATTAGTGTATGGGAGTACACCCTCAAATTCACTCAGTTGTCCTGTTATGTGCTGACCATGATAGCAGACGTGCGTACTCGGATGGATTTGTTCCTATCAGGCTCTCTCGAATGACTAAGAGAGAGGGCAGAAACTCTATGCTAATTGGGGATATGGATATAGCTCTCTTGATGACATATGTGCAACAGGTAGAGGAAGAAAAGATGTAGGATAGGGAGAAGTTCAAAAATAAGAGGGCCAAGACATCAGGCTAGGAGACGGGTAAGAAGTGGGCAGGAGGTGCTAGTCATTCATCTTTTAAGCCTAAGACATTTGGACCAAAACCTTCATCTGCTAGTGCACTTACACCAAGGGTAAGGAATAAACAGAGATCACAGAGCCGCAGGGTTCATGGAATCCAGTCATAGGGGAGTGTAGCTCCGAGACTGACATGTTATCCAATTTGTGGTAAGTGTAGCATGTCTCATCCAGGAGAGTGCCTTGTGGGCACAAATGGTTGTTTTAGATGTGGTCAGGTGGGGCAATTTTGAAGAAGTGTCCTATGGAGAGGAAGAATATTAGGGATAACAAATCTCAGTCAGTTTCTTCAGCACCACAGGGTAAGCCAGTTTAGAGGGGTGTTACATAAGGGATAGGCGAGGGCACAAACCAAACATCTATATGCCATGACCACTAGACAGGAGCAGTACAACTCACCAAATGTGGTTACTGATATGCTCAAATTTTTTACTTATGACGTTTATGCATTGTTAGACCCTGGTGCCACATTGTCATTTGTGACTCCCTATATAGCCATGAAGGTTGAGATCAGTCCAGAATGTATTCTTGAGCCTTTTAGTGTTTTCACTCCTGTTAGAGAATCTATACTAGCCCAAAGGGTCTATAGGGGTTATCCAGTGTCAGTCTACCATAAAGATACCTTAGTTGATCTGGTTGAATTAGACATAGTAGATTTTGACACATTCTAGGCATAGACTGGCTTTATATTTGTTATGCCTCCATAGACTGCAAAACTAGGATGGTTAAGTTTTAGTTTCTTAATGATCCATACTTAGAGTGGAATGATAGCTCAGCTTTGCCTAAGGGTCAATTTGTCTCATATCTCAAAGCCAGAAAGTTATTTCCAAAGGGTGCATATACCATCTAGTTGGAGTTAAAGATTCTAATGTCGAGACGTCATCTCTCCAGTCTGTTCCAATTGTGAATGAGTTCCCAAAAATCTTTCTTGATGATTTACCTAGAGTCCCTCCTAACAAGGAGATAGACTTCGGGATAAATACCCTCCCAGATACGTAACCAATATCTATTCCTCAGTATCGTATGGCTCCTTTAGAGTTGAAAGAGTTGAAAGATAAACTAAAAGACCTGCTAGATAAGGGGTTTTATCAGACCAAACATCTTACCTTGGGGTGATCTAGTTCTCTTTCGTACTTGAAAAGTATTTTTCTCTTAGAATGTGCATAGATTACCGCCAGTTAAACAAGGTCACCATAAAGAACAAATATCCTCTTCCCAGAATTGATGACTTGTTTGACAAATTCTGGGGTGCTACTTGTTTATCCAAAATAGACCTCATATTTGGGTACCATCAGCTCAAAGTTTAAGAAAAAGACATTCCTAAGACAGCCTTCAGAACCCGCTATGGTCACTATAAGTTCTTAGTCATGCCATTTGGACTGACTAATGCCCAGGAGCTTTCATGGATCTTATGAATATGGTGTTATGGTTGTACTTAGATATGTTTGTCATTGTGTTCATAGATGACATCTTGATATACTCTCGTAATGAGGAGGATCATGTCAGCCATCTTAGGATTATCCTTTAGGCCCTTAAGGACCAATAATTGTATGCAAAATTTCCTAAATGTGAGTTCTGGTTAGCATCAGTGGCATTTCTAGGTCACATTGTTTATGGTAAGGGAATTCAAGTTGATTCTCAAAATATTGAGGTTGTAAAGGACTGGCCAAAGCCCACAACTCCCACGGAGATAAGGAGTTTCTTGGGTTTGGTAGGTTACTACAGGAATTTTGTAGAGGGGTTTTCTTCTATCTCAGCTCTCTTGACTAAGCTAACTTAGAAGAAGGTTAAGTTCATATGGTTTGAAGCTTGTGAGAAGAGTTTCCAAGAGTTGAAAACTAGGTTGACTACAACTTTAGTGTAATCCCAACCTGAGGGAACTGGTGGCTTCATTGTATAATGTGATGCTTCCAGAGTTGGCTTGGGATGTATATTAATGCAAATATGCAAGGTGATAGCATATGCCTCCAGACAGCTTAAGACTCATGAGAAGAACTACCCAACTCATAATCTTGAGCTTACTGTTGTTGTGTTTGCTCTCAAAATCTAGAGAAACTATCTTCATGGTGGGCATGTGGATGTATTTACTGAGCACAAGAGCTTGTAGTATGTATTCAGTCAGAAGAAGCTGAACTTTTGGTAGAGGAGGTGGTTGGAGTTGTTGAAGGACTATGATATGAGCATCCTCTATCACCCAGGTAAAGCTAATATGGTCGTTGATGCTCTTAGCAGGTTGGCCATGGGGAGAACTGTACACATTGAGGACGGAAAGAAAGAATTAGCTACGGAATTGCATATATTGGCACGCTTGGGAGTACAGATTGAGGATTCTGACGAAGGTGGTATAATTATCAAAAATGGGGTAGAGTCATCCTTAGTGGTGGAGGTTAAAGAGAAGCAGGAATAGGATTATATCCTCATTTAATTGAAAGAAGACATTCAGAAACATAAGGTATTAATGTTTGCAAAAGGGTGAGATGGAGTTCTGAGATACCAAGGCAGACTATGTGTATCAAGTGTTGATAGCCTTAGAGATAAGATTTTGGCTGAGACTCATAACACCAGATACTTTATTCACCCAGGTGCAACAAAAATGTATAGATATTTATGAGAGATTTATTGGTGGGGCGGCATAAAGAAGGACATTGTAGAGTTTATGTCCAAATGCCTGAATTGCCAGCAAGTTAAGGTGGAGCACCAAAGACCTTGTGGTGTGGCCCAGAATATTGAAATTCCAGAGTGAAAGTGGGATATGATTAACATGGACTTCATAATAGGCTTACCCCGATCTCGTAGACAATATGATTCGATATGGGTAATAATAGATAGAATGACCAAGTCAACTCACTTTTTACCTGTCAAGACGATTGATACAACTGAGGACTATACCAAACTTTACATTAAGGGGATTGTTAGATTGCATGGGGTTTCCATATCCATTATTTCAGATAGAGGATACTAGTTCACAACACAATTTTGGAGGTTCTTTTAGAAAGGGCTTGGTACGAAGGTGAATCTTAGTACACATCCTTCCATCCCCAGAAAGACAGGCAAGCAGAGCATACCATATAGACTCTTGAGGATATGTTGAGGGCATGTGTTATAGACTTTAAAGGTTACTGGGATACTTACATTTGATTGAGTTCTCCTATAACAACAGTTTCTATGCTAGCATTCAAATGGCACCATATGAGGCCCTTCATGGGAGGAGGTGTAGGTCGCCTATTGGGTAGTTTGAAGTTGGTGAAGCAGAATTGATAAGACTTGATTTAGTCCATCAAGCTATGGATAAGGTGAAAGTTATTCAAGAAATACTAAAGACAACCCAAAGTTGACAAAAATCTTAGACCGATGTTAGAAGTAGAGCTTTGGAATTTGAGGTAGGTGATTGGGTATACCTAAAGTTTTCATCGATGAAGGGAGTTATGAGATTTGAAAAGAAGGGGAAGTTCAGCCCTCGATATATTGGCTTTTACCAAATCATTAGGAGGATTGGTAATGTGGCATATGAATTGGAATTGCCACCAAAGTTAGCTACCATTCATCCTGTATTCTACATTTCTATGCTTAAGAAGTGTTTGAGAGATCCCGTATTGGTTGTGCCTATAGAGAGTATTGGAGTCAAAGATAGTGTGTCATATGAAGAGATGCCAGTTCAAATACTAGACAGTCATGTTCGTAAATAGAAGACCAAGGAAATTATTTCTGTCAAAGTGTTGTGGAGGAATCATGTAACAACCCGAACTTTTTTGAAAACTCCTTATGGTTTGCCTTATATGATGTACTACTGGTCATGATTGAGTTTTGGTAGCCACGGGTTGA
>JBCEWC010005873.1:0-24095 GCA_038996855.1 Solanum aculeatissimum | reverse complement strand
AGTAGCTCATCTACATAGCATATCATATCATGCCTTATCATAACATATCATATCATAATGGTGTAAACACCCATAATCACTCAAAGAGCCATAACATAAACTTTATGTTATCACATTTAGTCAAATCCCATATCTTATCAAAATCAAGCCATATCATATCAAGAGGGTCAAACCCTTAACAAGAGTTTCATCATAACAAGCCTTTCATGTTCATGAATGTAATGCATGAATGATAAAGAGTAGCATGGGTATTAGATAACAACGTTTAAATCATCCATACAATAAGTTTGTAACCAAAGCATAATGAAATCATCAATTTAAAATAAAATCATTAATGCCCATACTTGAATTGAAGAATCAAAGGGACATGTATTTTTGAAATATCATAGAATCAATGAAAATCATCAATAAAGGGATCCATTCACTTTGAAATCAATAACTTAACACAACTCACACTTTAGTTGAAGCAAAACATTCATAAGTTTAAAGACCCAATTTCAATGGAAGTCAAAATTCATCAAAATTGGAAATAGGAGTTTGGGTCTTCATGGTTGAAAGAGTAACCATGAATCAATCCCACATACCTTTTTTTACTCAAGAAGAATAAGAAGAATCTGAAGAATAATCCAATTTCCCCAAGTTTCCAAGTTTGTCTTCAATGGTGGTTGAGAGAAAATTGAGAGAATAATTTAGAGAGATTTCAAGGGATTGAATGAATTAGGGTAATTAGGGTTCAATTCAGGGGTTTTAGGAGAGTTTAGAAAGACTAAAATGGCCCTAAGATCAAATAAAATTACAATTTAACCATTAATAAAATAGAGAAAATAACTGGGGACACAAAACAGTTACACGGACCGTACAATGGTTCACGGTCCATGTACTCGACTGTGTGGCTACACTTGCTCACAACCTTGGCTCAAAATTCTTGGGAACTTTCTGGACCACTCCTCGGCTAGCTCATGGGCCGTGAGGAATCACACAGATCGTGAAGTGGTCTGTAGAGCCTTACTTGGTTCGGAGTTCTAGCCCAGGGTCCAAGCCACTCTCTAGACCACTCCATGGGTGCCCTCTCAAACCATGAGACATCACACAGATCGTGAAGTGGTCCGTGGAGCCTCACTTGGTTTGAGGCCTTGGTCCACCACCTAGCTCACACTCTAGATCAACCCACGAAAGGTGTCACAGGCCGTGAACCCCCACATAGTCCGTGTTCCTTTCATGTGGCTCGGCCTTATCCAACTTTGCCTCTTCCTTTCCAGAATACTTTTGTGCACAGATGGCTTTACCGTAACGACCATAACTTCCACATACAAACTCCGATTTGAATGAAACTAATTGTGTTGCAAAGATAACTCAAAGAGCTTCGTTTTTATAGGTTGTAGTCCACATAGTTCATCTTGTACCAAGAGATATATCCATTCAAAGTCAGTACTTCCACAAATTATCGAGCAAACCTAACCAACACGATTCCTTTGAACATGGCCACATAAGTAAGACCCATGATGGTCACTAGCCAACCAAAATAGGTTCAAATTGACCTTAATCAATCACTATGAAGTTCAAAAAAATTTTGGTCGTTACACTTCTTTACTCCATAGGGACAAAGCTTTTCTTACCTTTTTCAACTTGGCCTGCATCTCAGTGAATCCAAATGAAATTCACCTTCCAATTATGCCTCATAATTTCCTTGAACTATTTATGAATCATCCAGAAATTAAGAAATCTAAATGGTTTTGCTGACAACAGTTCCTCTGAATTACAGACCATGAGTAAAGGAGCATAATCTTAACCTTGACTTATCATTATGCTGAACTTTAGAAGAGGGAAATAGTTCCAAAAAATAATTATTAACCAAGACCCAACTGTACAATCTTTTAAATATGTACTCTTTCTTAATTCTACCATTCCACCAAGAATATTTACTACCTATGAATCTGATGTCCGCTAAATCACAATTACTGATGAAATATGCAAAATTAGTTGCCTCACTTTGTTCAAAAGCCAGACTACCTAATTTTCCCATTTCATTCAAAATCACATTGAAGTCACGACCTATAACCCAAGGACAATTGTAATCTTCTGTAATGCACTGAAAATCTTCCTATAGTTCTAACCTCTCTAACATATTACAGCTGGCATACATCATAGAGATTAGAAAATTCTAATTGTTATATCTAAGTTTAAAATTAATCTGTTGGATGGTGTCATACATGATAACACCTTCCCACTCTACTTTTCAGAAAAACCAATTTTTTCAGAATAATTCACACCTGTATAAGCAAAGTCTAGCTTATTTTTGTATACATCAATGCGTGATGGATTTTGAAATGATTCCATCAATGTTATGAAAGAGTAATGATGTCTTTTATTTAGATCCATTAGTCTTTCAAAAAGATTGAGTGTTAATGGACCTAATATTCCAAAATAACATTTTTCTCAATCATTGATCACTACTAAATTTGCCCCTACAACTCCTTGTCTTCACTTGTAATGATAGAGTAGGCCAACCCTTTTTTGTGCCAATCTTCAAAGAGTTGGTATGTCTCTGAGATAAATCACCCACTTTACTAATCTTCTCAATATCAAAATTTATGTCATCATCCTCTTCAAGCTGTTTCCTTTTCTGAACCTCCTCTTTATGCTCTTCTATTAATACTAACCTTTTTTTGAGCTTGTATCCCCACTGATCACCTCAATATTTTTTGGTTTATCGATAGTGGCTTCCTATGACTTGTCCCTAAAAATGTCAAAAATAACTCTTCTAACTTCCTTGCTATCCTTTAAACCAAAAGATTGACCTTGTTCCAGATTTTCACCCTGAAATTTCTTAATATTATGAGACTCATCCTCATGGATTTGATCTCCCTTCGAATTTAAGTTGAAATTAACATCAATTGTGTCATCTTCTTTAGATGGAAACTCTTGTGCTACTTTTTTCTCATTGTTATTACTTGTTTGTACTCTCGGAGTTGCTGCTAACTCCTGTTTGTCCACCTTTGCTTGCACTTTCCTAGTTTCTCCTTGGGCGTCATCATCCTTGTTTGTCCTCCGCCAATGCTCTAAAAGGGTTAGTACTAACAAAACCAACTCTATTCTACTTTTTCTCCCTTTGTTCCTTCTAGCCTTCCCCCCGTTTTGTATTTTTGCTCATCCATCGCATGGTTATCATTTCCTTTGTTAGTATTCAATTATGTTCCTTCTCTAGTATCATCTTCTCGATCCCTTTTATTTTTGTTACCTTGCTCCTTATCCTTTTTGTTTGGGAATAATTCAGGATATAACACGTAACATTGACTCTCATCATGTCCCTAAATTGTGCACGTACTGCAGTACTTTAGAACATAGTCGTATTTAATTGTGATCTATTTTTCTACCACTACTCCATCTATCTTTCTAACTCCAATTTTGATTCTTTTCGAGAACTCCTTTAATAAATCCACCTCAACTTTAACCCTAGCACAATTTGGCCTCGTCTAATTTTTAGTGGCCATATTAAGCTGAAGAGGTTTACCAATTGCCATTGCCAGAGGAGAAATTACTTTCTTACCAGAAACAAAATCCATGTCACTGTTGTTGTTGTTTTCTCCTTTGCATTGAACATCGAATCCCACTTGAACATCCTCATTGGATATGACATATTCTTCTATGTGATATAAAAAGCGGGTTTCAATAAAGATGTACATAATCTTCCATTAATGAGGCCCTTGTCAAAATATGTCTGTTCAAAAGAAGCCCTATCTTGCACTCTCTCTTCAATTCACACTATTTTGGAATCAATCTCCTCAATTCTTGAAATTTAGACCATCTATACTAGAATTTGTTTATGTCGGCATATTCTAAATTCTCATTAATAATCATTTGATCCACTTCTCCTTGATCCCATATAACTTGGGGTTCACCATGAAAGTATATAATTGGTTTAATTGGAATCATATTAACTTGCTCCTTGGGTTGCTTCAACACTACAACATATGAAATCGGCGTTACGCTTGTTTTTGATGGTGCAAGATTTTAAGGTTTTCTAGAGAGCGTATTGTGAATTCCTCAATGGGTCTTACAACTTGAATAAATGTGTCAATTGAATGTGAGTAGGCTAGAATGCTAGTAACTACTATTTTTGATCAAATAATAGCAGTGTGTCACATGAACTTGTTACATCTTCATATGCAAAATTGCACTAGAACACACTTGACCTAAGCAATTATAAACAAATCATCTAATACCTTAGTTGTTGAACCCAAATTAAGTATTCAACCAAAATCCACAATATTTAATGCTATCATATTCATTGCTCACTCCAATTATTCATAACTAATGCAGTAATTGAATATCTAAACATAAACATGAGTTTACAACCTCAAGATATTAGTTAAACATAGCAATGGATATCAACTCACTTCAATTAACAACAAAACACTCAAAATAGATAAGACCCAATTATAAATCAAGTACCTATGTCAATTATATACCCCTAACATTAAGGATTTTAGCTAGACAAAATTTAGTACCAATATTAGCTTTCATAGCAATGGTAAAGAGCAATACAAAGAATTATAAAGAATATCTTCTTTTCCTTCTCCAATTCCTCTTTCCCAAGCTTGATTTTCCAAAACCCTCTTCTCAAAGATAAAGTTTCTTGTGTACTTTCTCTCTAGAAGGAAGGTTCAGTGTACTACTGATTCTACTATGTGAATTGTGTATAAATTGGTCCTATAAAGTTTCTTTTTATACTCTGTACAAAAATAGATGAGTTTATGCATGATTTTCTCATTTGGCGGTCAAGGTCACATGACCGAACACTTCGGTGATCCACCAAATATGTACTGGATCACTTTTTAATGTATCTGCAACATTAGGTGATGCGACTGTGCACTGCCGATCCTTTTTGGCGATCCATCAAACCTCTACTAGCATAATCTTTTAGCTCCATATTTGAGGGGTTGGAATCTGCATTATTAGGCGGTCAGTGTTTCCCTTCGGTGATCCACAAAATTAGTCGGCGACACCGATTTTTATCGCCTTTTAGGCACTTTTTGTAATGATTCAAAAAAATTTGAACTTTGTAATGGTTGGTCAAGGTTCATGTTAAAATGGTCATGATTAAATTTTGGTAGCCATGGGTTGAGTTTAAGTGGTCGGATTCAAAGTGGACCGTTTGGTGAGATTCTGAAGCCGGTTGGACAGTGTTCTTTTAAAGATCCTAACTTTTGGTATGGGATGAACTGTGTGGTTTGATATATATCCAATTGAATCTCTTTGAGTTATCTTCGCAACGCAACTGGTTTCACTCAATTCGGAGTTCGTATGTGAAAGTTATGGCCAAAACAGTGAGACTGCACGTAATTGGAAGAACGCTGGAAATAAGGTTCTGAAATTGGGTTAAGGGTCGGACCACGGACTATTTGGTGGTCCATGGTCCGTGTGGGGGCTCGTGGGATGTTCCAGTGGGCTCCAGATGGTCAGGGTTCCAGCCAAGAACCAAGTCAAGTCCCACGGACCACCCCCACGGTCTGTGAGACACTTCACGGCCCGTGAGGGGTCCCGTGAAGTGGGGCAGAAACTTGGCAAGGGTTCGGGGCTGGAATCCAGACCAAGTGATGCTCCACGGACCAGTACATGGTCCATGTGCAGCTACATGGTCCGTGAGACCCCCCGTGAAGTGATCCAGAAATTCCCTCAAGAGTTCGAGTCAAAGTCGAGGCCAAGTGTGGCCTCACGGTCCAGTACACGAACCGTGTACCAATGGACGGTAACTGTAGCCCTCCGTGTAACACTGTTTCAGTTAATTAGTCCCTTTCATTAATGATTAATTCGTAATTTAATTAGATCTTATGCCTCTTTTAGGCTTTCTAAGGTCTCCTAAACCCCCTAAATCAAATCCTCAACCCCCTAAATCAAATCCTAAACCCTTTTCATCCATTCTAACACTCCTCAACTCATTTTGAAATTCTCTCAATTCTCTTGACCTCTATTGATGAAAGCTTGAAGAAATTTGGGGAAGATCATCCTTGTTTTTAAAATCCTTTAATTCTCTTGGTTAATTTCAAGGTATGTGGGTTTGATTCATGGATTCCCTTTCATCCACGAAGACCCAAGAACCCTCCTCTTTAAATTATGATTTTAAGTTTTTCTTTAAGGTTGGGTTCTTTAAATTTTGAAGTATTTAATTGAATGGAATTGTGTGCTATATAAGTTAGGTGATTTAAAGTTTATTTAAGTTTGAATTATGTGAAGACTCAATGGTTTTGATGATGATCAAGTTATGCATGTCCCTTGTACTCTTAATTTATGCATGGGTAGTATTTATATGATGTTTTGAAGGTTGGTTTGACTTCAATTTCTCATGAACTACTTTTAATTTGAATTTAAAGTATGAATCCTAGTACCCATGCTATCCTCATTGTTCCTCATGGCATTACATGCATGATCATGGATATTTTGATGAAAGTTTTGATGTGGGCTAAGTCCCAAACATGTTTATAACTATGATTTTGAACAAGTATGGGTTATGGCTAAGTTGTGATCACACTAAGTCTATGATTTGTCTTTTTGAGCAACATGGGTGTTTATACCAATATGATTTGACAAGTATGATAAGTATGGAGCTAATCTTATGCATGAAGTTTGACATGAAAGTTTGTTTGGATTTTTAGCCCATGATGCATGATTATGAAATGTGTTTGCGTCTTGTTAGGCATGCATAAGAGTAATGAAAGGGATTTGGCTTTTAAGCCCAAGTTAGCATGGTTTGATGTTCATGTGTCAAGTTTATATTTTAAAAGCATGTATATGTATATGTATTCTTGTGGGATGATGACTTAGTACCGAGAAGGATTAGAGTAGTAAGTGGGCTATCCCCAAGGGTCCCACTCCTTTCCTAAAACTATGTGCCAACGTTGGATGCTATCGAAATGAGAGACCCGTAAGGTATTCTTTGATATGATATGATATGTTGTGTAAATCCTTCCAAAATAAGAGACCCGTAAGGAAGGTGGTCATCACACCGAAATAGGAGACCCGTAAAGTGTGGTATCGATTACCTTTGGCAAGTAATCTTCTCCGATCCAATGGGAGGCTTCATTAGTCAAGTTCATGTTGTAACTCACATGAATTTGGATGTCGGTTATGGTTCCATCCCCTCTATATTATAGGCATTATGGCATTTCATGCATCATGATTATCATGGCATATTGTTATATTGTCCCTTCTTATATTCTCTTCTATGTATGTGCCCTTGCCATGAGGTTGTTATAGGTCCATGTGCATATGCATTTGCATGCCCGCATACTTAGTGCTTTATTGTGCTAACTCATACTCTTGTCTACATGTTCTAACAATGTAGGGACCGACGACAACCTCTGTCTACCTCTACACGATGAGTGATCTCTTGAAGCTACTAGCTTGTGGTGAGCCCTCTGTTCAAGGACAATAGCTACCCTCTATCTCTCTTGTAGTTGTTTATTTCCTTATTTCATGTATTGAGGGTGAGCCTCAAACTATGTCGAGGCCCCGGTCTTTCTATGTAGAGGCAAATGTTGGACATAATATACTCTTGCACGTTATATTATGCTTATTTTGGGTTGTTATGATTATTCAGATTATGTTATGGAAATGATGTTTTGAATATGCTTATGTTTATAGGATTGTGAATGTGGGGAATGTGCTTATGTGGAAAGTCCCATAACCCTGGTGTGCCCCCATAGCTTGAGTCCTACTTACCCGCCCCTTAGAAATACTTGCTATGTGCTATGTGATTCATGTTCATCCCATTCCTGGCAACATTCCCATAGCTTGAATTCAAAGCCCCATTTTTCTTAGAATTATGTGTTATGTATTTACTTTTTTGCACTTTCGAACCGATGATGTGTGTGATGATGCTATGATGGCTTGATCGAGGACCTCCGGGTTCTCCTTCGCCATGTCACATCTAGGCCTCACTTTCGAGTTGTGACACTTTTGCTCCTTTGTTCTGTGTTATTTAGTTTTGCCCTTCCATGCACTTTCATCCTCAATTCTGACATCAAACACACAGATTAGAAAGTATATAAGGCACAATATTACATTCAGGACAATATTTTCTTGCTTTTTAAGCTCTATATGAATCCACGGTCCAAAAATATAGACTCATCAGGAATTCATCTAAAAAAAATTTGGTTGAAAACACAGTTGTAGGATCTTGTCTGTGAATCAATTTCTACTGCTTATCATTTGGCTTACGATTCATAATTCCAACTCTTAAAAGACAGACATTTTCTATGCCTCTGAATCTCATCTATGAACATCATCCATGACTCGTGAATCAAACCACGACTCATAAATGGACTCGCAAAATCTATAACTTAGACCTGTACTTCTACTATTAACACCCAAGGTTGATCCTCAATTGTTCAAATTATAATTTTTTGAGCGTATAAATTAATAATTATTTTACCATTATTTGCTATTAATATTAAGACTTCCTATTATTGCTACTACCCCTCTCCAGCTTTAGCTTTCTGCATTCATTTATTTTTTTTACTTTTTTATTTGGTTGACTAGCTTGTGTGTTAAATTTAGCAATTAAGGTTAATATTCACGTAATTTTGCCTAATTTTTCTTTCATTTCCATGAACTTTTTTTGTGTAAATTTATTTCTTATTTCTAGGAATGTTCTTGATCTTTCTTATTTTTATTTTGTATTCTGGTAACTAGATTCATTTTCGAGTATTGAATAAGGTGTTCTAACTTTTTCTTTTGTACGAACTGTGATTTTATTTAAGTTCTTTATTTGAACTCGTCTACTTTACATACTTTAGAGTTACAACTCATGTATTCTTCCACATCGAGAATGTGATCTTAAAATATTATGTTTAACCCTATCGGTTCTAAACTTTCTACCCTTTTTGTATTATGAAAGTCCATCTTTATTGCTAAAATGTCATCTTTACCTATGTATTATGAAAATAATTTCAGTGTGATTATCAATCAACCCATTGGTTCTCAATGCTAATCGAGGGTTGTTTATGTGAGTGATGGCTTACCTTTGGGGTTGCTCTTTAGCATTCTCCCAAAGAGCTAGGTTTGGGTGAATGAAAACTTATGTCATAACTTTATGCATCCTAAATTTCTATTAATTTAATATGCTCATAACTCTGTTTGAATCAAAGTATAAATATTCTTAAAGTTTTGTTTATATGCCAAATAGTATCTCTCTGCTTTCTGTTCTATGTTGTCATACAATTAGTTTACGAATTCAACTTAGAATGTAGTATTAGATGATAGTTTGTTTAATGTGTAATGATCTTGAAGGTCATTTCTTGTTGTTTTGATAAAATTATCATTTTATCCCTCATAATAGCTTCTTCGTGTCATGTTTGAATGGTTTTGAAAGTATTGTAAGAAGTTGTGTTTTTGCTACAGGAATGAGTTTTGGAGGCTTAAGTTGTCAAATTTTAAAATTTTTAGTCATTTAAATATTTGAGTGTCGAATCAAAATTCTATCTATTCCATCAATTCTAGAATGCAAAAATTAGTCTAGGAGAGTTATCGAAATCATATTTGAAGTTGTTAGGTGAATTTTAGGTCTAAAGTTGGAATTGTAGTTAAAATTTGACTCAAATTTGACTTTGATCAACATTTTGAGTTTCAGTGCTCGAATTAGATTTTTTATGGTTTTAGTAGTTTCGGAAGGTGATTTTAGTTCTAGAACGAGTTTTGTCAAAACTTTTAGGTGTTTCAATAGCATTTTAGCTTTTCTAATGATCGAAATTAGTTTAGTTGTGACTTATTGGATATCGGGTCTAGAAAATCTCAGATTAGAGTTTTGACGATTTCATTGAGTTTGGAACATTGAATTTGGTAGGAATGCATATCTAATTTATGTGTATTGGGTTCCAAACGAATTCCGAGGATCCATTCTGTGATTTTTGAGTTGTTTGCAAATTGTTGATATCTCGTGCCAAGTTACTCATTGCGTTCGTGATCTTGAGGCTCGTGATCGCGAAGTACTCTCAGTTTTTTCTTCGTGATCGTGAAGCCTGACTTACGATTGTGAAGTGTATTTCAAGTAATGCTTCACGATCACGAAGGGCCCTGTTGTGATCATGATGAGCAAATTACCTGAAACAGCTTTAATTTTTAAAATGTCAGGTTTTCATTATTTTTCAACATTTTAAGCTCGGTTTTTTAATGAATTTTCAAGAGACTTTTAGGAGAATCAATTGGGTAAGTCCTTTTCAATTATTTTCTTCAATTTTTATTGATTACTTCATGATTTCATCATCAAATTAAGAGTTTTAATTGGAGAAATTAGGGAATTTCATGGACATGACTTTTCTAACTTAAAATGATGATTGTGGATTCACTTTAACTAATTTTTCAAAACAATTTTCGCCATTAGTCTCCTAAAACCTCAAGGATCGCATTCATGTAAAAATTTCTTGATTTTTGACATTTTTCTGGAGGTAAAAGTTTTGGATGATTTTGCTCTTTTTCATGAATTTCTTGATTTTGATGTTGTTAGTTTTGTGTTATGATTGTGAATGGTTTTCAAATACACTGCGGTGACTCAAATTCAATTCAAAAGGGAAAAACTTTGTCATTGGAGTGATTTGATTGGCTAAATTGAGGCAAGTGAATTCTAATCCTTGTTGAGTTTATTGAATTAGTATTTCCTTTCACATAAATTTTGAGAGTTAGTGAATTATTCTAGTGGATATGATTTGGGAAATGAGAAGGTGAAAATGGTGACATGTATAACTTGATTTATGAATTGATACTATTGTTGTTAATTTAGTCTTGTGAATTGATGTTGTGAAATGAACTTGTGATGCCATTGTTGATAATGCCAAAGTGCTAATGATGTTCTAATTGTTGAACTTTGATTCATATTATAGGGATTTATCTATTGAATTACTTGATGTAAAAAGTTGAGTTAAATGCTTATGTTGAGATATTGTTAGAATTGTAGAGCTAAAAGCTTGTGAAATGAGGACCCAATGATGAATTGTCCTAAGTGATGATGAAAATATGTACTTGAAAGGCTAAACTATGTCATGATGTGATTATTATGTAATGTGTTGACAATCACTCAAATGTTGAAAGAACAATGAAAGTGATCAATGATCTTTGAATAAATAATTTATGTGGACATCTTGTATATACTCATGATTATGAAAGTGGTACTTGTGCTATGATGATATACGTATATATATTCTTGATGTCCCATTGATAATGAAAAGTCAAAAGGAAATGGTTCTAGTTAGGAAAAGAAAAGAAAACAAAAGTCAAAGGAAAATGGTTTTGGCTAAGATATGAAAGTAAATGTTGAAGAAAAGGATAAATGATCCATGTGTGGCTCTCGTGGATTCTGGTTTGATTATATTAGTGGATGTGTATCATAGGACAAACATACATCATGATAACTTGACATTGCATCACATCAATTACATTTCATAGCATTCACTCCATCCCATATCATTCTTTTCTTAAATTTGAATTATGTGCTAAGTGTGATGTATTGAATGATTTGAATCTTGTATATTGATGAGATGAAACTATTTAAAGGTTATGATAGATTTTGATGACTTGATATTTATACATTGTGAAGATTGGACTATTGAGATATTATGTTATGAGAATATAACTGTTTATATTGCCTATATTGTATATGCTGACCTTTCCTGCGTGCAGGTTTTGTAGTTCAGAGGTATGTGGTTGGGATGAAACGAGTGCTTAGTTCCTTATTCTGTACTTGTGATTCTTCTTGTGGGTACCTTGGTACTTACATTTATTTTTATACACATGTGTGTAGGTCGTGTGCCCGAATCTAGTTGACGTCCTTCTTCTCCTTCTTCTTCTATGGATCAAGGCATTGATAGTCGAGAGGCTTGATCATGATAGAATTGATGAATTGATAAGAGTCCTTATGAGACTTATTGATTAGATAGATCGAACTAATTGGATAGAGTATTATAAACATTATTTTTTGGGAGTAGTATCGAGCACCAAATTGAGTAAAACTAAATAACAACTCTAACTCAATAACCACATAGCCAAACTTAGGTGAGGTTGAATCATTAAAGTTGAATGTTTCCTGATTGATAGCAGATTGGATTGATTATTTGTGAATCCTTGATTGGATGAGTCGTCCATTACCCTGATAAACTATTCGATGATTGTGGCAATATCAACGAGATTTTTGTACCTCACTAGCTTATAGGTGATGATTTCGGATAAGAAAAACTCCCATATAGGTCTTGATAGTACTCTAATTAGATTGGACTGGATTGGATGTGATTAGTCTCTATCTGAACCTTTTCTTGCTTTAGACTCATGACATCCTGATTGAGTTTCTTACTTCCTAATTTGAGTTATTTGCATTATATAATTCTACCATAATGTATGTTTTGTTATTCCTTTTTACATACTCGTACATTCTATATACTGATGTCCAATTGGGCCTGCATCATTTCATGATGCACAAACAGCTACTAGAGATTATCAACTGATGCTTTATTGAGTATCAGATTCGCAAGTCAGCTTTGGTGAGTGATGTCGTTCAATCATACCCCAAAACAAGTAAGAGGTATGTCGATCGGCATCAGTATACCCAACGTGAGTTAGGGTCGAATCCCATGATATATAGTAATCACGTGATTGCTCGAGTTGATTTTAACATAATAAGAGAAGAGACATATTGGGGGTATGTACACTTGGTTAAACAAGTAAATATTTGGGTCTCATACATTGAATAAATACATCAATTGGATATGGGTAGGCTAGATTACTTGTAACTACAATCTCATATCGAACAAAAGTAGTGTTCTATATGAATCTGGTAAGGTCTCATATTCCAAATCACACTAGGAACTCATTGGCATCTATGCAATTGAATAATAAACCTTCCAAACCTTAGTCAATTGAACCCTAACTAGGCATTCAACCAAATACACAAAAATTCAGACTATCGTATTCATTACTCACTTCAATTATTCAAGGATACTTGCAATAATCCAACATCTAAATATAAACCCAAAGTTTGCAGCCTCAGAGCTTCAATTAAACATGGTAATAAATATGAACTCGTATCAATCAATAGAAATTCAATCAAATTAATAAAGACCCATACATAAATTCAAAAATCCAAGTCATTACACATCCCCAACACAAGGGTTTTTAGCCTAACATAGATGGAAAAGTAGAGAAAATATAGTAAACATTATCCATGGATTCAATTTAAGTTTCCCAAAAAGAAATTAAAATCACCCAATATTCAACCTCAATGTTAATCTCCTAGTACAAACTGCTAATTTTTCTCAGAGAAAAGTATATTGGAAGAGTACAAAGTGAAACTAGGTTGGTACTTGGTCGAACTCCCTAAAAATTCTTGAATTATTGGCTTAAATACCTCCCTCGTTTTGGCCCGCAAAACCCCATTGGCAATGTAAGTTAGGCATCGCCAACTCAATCGGTGATGCACCAATTATTCCTCACACCATACTTTTGATTTCTTTTATGAGCTTTTTGCGGTGAACAGTAGACCGCCAAACAAACTTTTGCAGTTTTCCATATCTCCCACACTATCGCCAAATCTCCCCGAGTCTCAAGCCTTGCTTCACCAACATATGGGTATTTTTGGCGGTCTCGATCAAGACCACCCTTTTATACTTGGTGACCCACCAGTCCCTCACTTTCTCTGCTAAATTGCTAAATTTGTTTGGGGTATATTCTTGGACTCTTGGTGATACCACTCCCACTTGGCACATCACCGAATATGTTCAGCGATGCCTACTTTGACCATATTTTTGCCCGTTTTGATCGATATGCCTTGTTTTATTTTCCTTTGTCCTCAAACCTTTACTGAGCATAAACCTTGATATTTGCAAGCACAATCCAGTTAGTTTCCAAGGTAAAAACATGTATTAAGGAAAATCATATGCACCAAATAAAGCCCAAATATGAGTCTAACTTGGGACTCATCAGTGAGTCCTTTTATTCGGAGGATACTATTTCTATCATCTTACTTCTTTAGCTTAGTACTTTTGTTTTGATTTGAGTAGCCATGAACATGTCATGAGCACCGTATAGACAATAGAGATAGAGGCTTCATAAACTAGATAGTGATTTGGATGTTGTCTTTTGACTAGTTTCTTTCATATAGTCTTGTGATTGGACTACATTGATATGTTTTTCATATGCCCTTTATATATTGAGTTAGACAATGATGTTCCTCTATTCTAAGGTTATTTATTGATTCTTAAGCCTTTACTGATTGAATGAATGATTGGACTAATGATCAAGTCAAATGATTCACTTGGGGACTAACAATGGTCTTTAAGTGTTGGTCACGCCAAGGGCACCCTCCCGTGGCATGACAAATTTAGTATCAAAGCATAGAGCTCAAGAGTCTTGGGAGTCCATGAAGTCGTGTCTAGTAGAATCATATTTATGGGTGTATTGTGCACCATACTTATAGTCAGAAGGCTATATAATATTAGAAATTGTGTCACTTCTTTCATACTCTGAGTTCGTTCTATAAAGTTAAACTTTATGAAAGCTCCCTTTTAATTCATGCATTTGCGTTTTGATTTTCTGATCATGCCTCCAAGAAGAGCCACCAGACCAATTAGAGGCAGAGAATGCCTCATCAGACGTAATGTTAACCAACCTAAATATCAAGTCCCTGAGGGGCAAGGATCCCAGCTATGCCTGCAGAGCAGCCACCATAGGTTGACATCTCAAATGCTAAGCTTCGCCAAACTATTCAGGCTTTAGCTTAGGTAGTGACAACAACAATGATTCGACCAGTAGCGAGTAAATAAGATACTTTGGACACATCTAGGGTCCATGAGTTTTTAAGGATGAATCCACCCGAGTTCACATGGTCTACACCCAATTAGGATCCAAAGTACTACATAGAAGAGCTACATAAAGTGTTTCAAGTAATGCATGTGGTTGATACTAACAGGGTTGAGTTAGTTTCTTACCAGCTCAAAGGTGTTGCTAGACTGTGGTTTGACCAGTAGGTGAAGAATAGAGGAGAGGGTGCACCAGTTCTGACTTGGGCAGTGGTTGAGGAAGATTTCTTAGGGTGTTTCTTCTCAAGAACGTTGAGGGAGGCCAAGGTAAAAGAGTTCTTGAATATGAAATAGGGCACCATGATGGTGTAGGAATACAGTCTCAGATTTACATAGCTATCTCGTTATGCTTTTGAGATGGTTGTTGATATAGGGAGTAGGATTGGTTTGTATGTAGATGGATTAAATTGAGGGCTAAAAATGATGGAAGGGGAGAAATGCTAGTCAGTGGTATGGACATTGGTAGACTGATGACTTATGTATCACAAACTGAAGTGGAGAGGCAGCAGGACAAGGATACGTTTAGGAGTAAGAGGGTCAAGATATCCAATCATGAGGTTGGCAAGAGAGGGAAGGGGAATAAGAGCTTCTCATTTTTTCAAACAGAGCTAGCTCCATCATCTGCTAGTACACCTGCACCCAGAGTTAAGAATGAATAGAGGTCCCAGAACTTCAAAGCCTAGGGTTCTTAGTTACAAGCTAGTGTGGCTCAAGAATTTAGAGGTAAGCTGCCATGTGGCAAGTATGGCAAGCGTCACTTGGGAGAATGTCATGATGGAGGGAATGAATGCTATATGTATGGCCAAATGGGTAACTTTTAGAGAAACTATCTAGCGTGCGTTAGCAAAGCCTAATGTTTTTTTAGAAACACTACCTATTCGAGGTAATCAAAGAGGTACCACTTCAGGCATAACCGGGGGTACAAACCACTTATATGTGATGGGAAATTGATAGGACCAGGAGGTTGCACCAAATGTTTTCACTGGTATGCTTTGAGTTTTTACCCCAGATTATTATGGTTTTGTTGATTCGAGCACCACTTTATCCTTCGTAACCCCTTATATGGCCAATAGATTTGAAATTCTTCCTAAATGTTTGACTGAGTCTTTTAGTGTTTCTGCTATTGTTGGTGAGTCTATCCTAGCTGAAAAGGTTTATAAAGATTGTACAATGTCTATCTATCACAAGGATACTTTGGCAGACTTGATAGAGTTAGAGATGATCAACTTTAATATTATTCTTCGCATGGATTGGCTTCATGCCTGTTATGCCTCTGTTGATTATAGAACAAGGACTATTGAAGTCAAGTTTTTTTATAAACCTATCATTGAGTGGAAGGGTAGTTCAGTACCTAAGGGTAATTTTATTTCCTACCTTAGGGCCAAAAAGCTAATCTCCAAAGGTACATTTATCACATCGTGCGAGTTAAAGATGAGAGTGTGGAGTCTCCTGCTCTTTAGTTAGTTCGATTATGAATGGGTTTATTGAAGACTTTCCTGAAGATCTGCCTGGAGTCCCTCCCGATAAGGAGATTAACTTTGGAATTAATATTCTTCTCGATACTCAACCTATCTTCATTCACCTTATAGAATGACTCATGCCAAGTCGAAAGAATTGAAAGAACAATTAAAAAAATTCTAGATAAGAGTTTCATTAGGCCAAGTGTCTCACCTTGGGGTACTTCTATCCTATTCGTGCGGAAGAAAGATGGATCTCTTAGAATGTGCATTGACTATAGGCAATTGAATAAGGTCACCATGAAAAAACAATATCTTTTCCCCAAGATAGATGATTTGTTTGACAAACTTCAAGGTGCCTCTAAATTCTCAAAAATAGACCTGAGATCGGGTCATCATAACTTAAAAGTAAGAGAACATAATATCCCAAAGATAACTTTTCAGACCCATTATGGCCATTTTGAGTTCCTGGTCATATCCTTTGGATTGACTAATGCGCCTGCAACCTTTATGAATCTGATGAATAGAGTGTTCAGGACATATCTTGATATGTTCGTGATTGTCTTCATTGATGATATTCTGGTCTACTCCAAGAATGAGAAAGAACATGCTCATCATCTTAGAGTTGTCCTCCAAACTCTTAAAGATAGAGATTTGTATGTGAAGTTCTCCAAGTGTGAGTTTTGGCTTGCATCAATGGCATTCTTGGATCATATTATATCAGGAGATAGTATTCGAGTTGACACCTAGAAAATTGACGCAGTAAAGAATGGCCCAGACCTACCTCCCCAATTGACATAAGGGGCTTCTTGGGTTTGGTTGGCCATTACTGCAAATTTGTTGAGAGATTTCCATCCATATCATCACCATTGACTAAGATGACCCAAAAGAAGGCTAAGTTCCAATGGTCTAATGCTTGCGAGGGAAGTTTTCAAGAATTGAAGGCCAGATCAACCACTGCATCAATTTTAACTTTGCTCAATGGGACATAAGATTTTGTGATCTATTGTATTGTGTCAAGAGTTGGATTGGGTTATGTGTTAATGAAAAAGGGGAAAGGGATAGCTTATGCTTCTAGATAACTGAAGGTTTATGTAGAAGAACTATCCAACCCATGATCTTAAGTTGATAGTTGTAGTATTTACTCTTAAGATTTGGCGCCACTACTTGTATAGAGTGCAAGTGGATGTGTTCACGGATGAAAAACGCTTGTAGTATATATTCAATCAGAGAAGATGGCTAGAGCTGCTCAAAGATTATAATATAAGCATTTTTTATCACTCAGGTATAACTAATGTTGTTGCTGATACTCCTAAAAGGTTTTCTATGGGTAGCACTGCGTATGATGAGGAAGGAAAGAAAGAGTTCGCTAAGGAAGTGCATAGATTGGCCCGACTGGGAGTCCAAATTGAAGAGTGTAATGAAAGTGGAGTTAATCAGAATGGTGGTTTGCCTCATCTCTGGTGGTAGAGGTGAAAGAAAAGCAAGACCAAGATCCTATTCTACTTCAGTTGAAGGAAGTTGTTCACAAACAATAAGTAATGGTTTTCTCCAAAGAGGGAGATGGTGTGATGAAATATCATATTAGATTATGTGTTCCGAATGTTGATGGTGTTTGAGATGGGATCATGGCAGAAGCTCATAGTTCCAAGTATTCCATTCATCCCGGCTCTACCAAGATGTACCATGACTTGAGAAAAGTCTATTGGTGGAGTGGAATAAAGAAGGAAATTATTGAATTTATCTCCAAGTGCCCAAATTGTCTATAGGTTAAAGTTGAGTACCAAAGGCCATGTGGGTTGGCTCAAAACATTAATATTTCTTAATAGAAATGGGAGATGATCAATATGGACTTCATCATAGGTTTGTTAAGGTCTCGAAAGCTACATGGTTTGATATGGGTGATCGTGGATAAGATGACCAAGTCAACTCACTTTATGGCAGTTAAGACGACTGACACCACAGAGGATTATGCCAGATTGTGTATCCAGGAGATTGATAGATTTCATGGAACTTCCTTGTCTATCATCTAACATAGATGATCTCAATTCACACCCCAATTTTGGAGGTCTTTTCAAAGATTGGGTTCTAAAGTGAATCTTAGTATAACGTTCCATTCCAGATGGATGGCCAGGCAAAGCACACAATTCAGACATAGAAGGACATGTTGAAAGCTTATGTCCTTGATTTCAAAGGTAATTGGGATGATAATTTACCCCTTATTGAATTTGAATATAATAATAGTTATCATGCATAAATGGTTCCCTATGAAACTTTATATGGAAGGAGATGTAGATCACCAATTAGGTGGTTTGAAGTTGGTGAAGTTGAGTTGATTAGGTTATATTTGGTTCATCAATCTATGAAAAAGATGAAGGTCATTCAAGAGAAATTGAAGACAACACAAAGCCACCAGAAATATTATGGTGATGTGAGAAGGAGAGATTTAAAGTTTGAAGTAAATGATTGGGTATATTTGAAGGTGTCATCCATGAAGTGTTTCATGAGGATTGGAAAGAAGGGAAAGTTAAGTCCCCGATATATTACTTCTTATTAGATTGTGAAGAGGATTGGGAATGTTGTTTATGAGTTGGAGTTACCTTATGAGTTAGTCGCTATTCATCCAATGTTTCACATATCGATATTGAACAAGTGTTTGGGATATCTTTCATTGGTAGTTCCTATCAATATATTGGAGTTAAAGATAGCTTGTCCTATGAGGAGATTCTAGTCCTAATTCGATCATCAGGTTCACAAATTAAGGACCAAAGAGATAGCCTCAGTAAAAGTTCTGTGAAGAAACTAATTTGTTGAGAAGCATGGGAAGCTGAGGAAGATATGAAAGCTAAATACCCTCATCTATTTGTGCCCAATAATGAGAATTTGAAGGTAATATACTTACTCTTAACTTGAATGGTTTTTTCTATTCTTGAGTCTGAATAGTTTATTATCTAGATGTTTGATTGATCGAGCCTGTAATGACCTGAAATTTTTTTAACTTCATAATGGTTGATCAAGGTTTATTTTGAACTTGTTTTGGTTAGCTAGTGGCCATCATGGGTCTTACTTATGTGGCTATGTTCAAAGGAATTGCGACGGTTGAGTTTGCTTGATATTTTATGAAAGTACTGACTTTGAATTGCTATATCTCTTGGTACAAGATGAACTGTGTAGACTATGACTTATCAAAATAAAGCTCTTCGAGTTATCTTTACAATGAAATTGGTTTCACTCGAAACAGAGTTCGGATGTGGAAGTTATGGATTTTGAGGTGAGACTACTCGAGCATGAAAGCATTTTGGAAAGGAGGAGACTAAGTTAGATAAGGCAGGGCCACACGGAAGGACCACAAACCGTGTGGTCATTCACGACTCGTGAGCCCGTCCATAGGTTGATCTAGAATATGGGCTAGGTGCTGGACCGAGGCCCTGAACCAAGTGAGGCTCCACTGACCACTTCACAGTTTGTGTGTTGCCTCACGGTTCATGAGGGCACCCATGGAGTGGTCCAGAGAGTGGCTTGGACCCTGGGCCAGAACTCTGAGCCAAGTGAGGCTCCATGGACAAGTTCACAGTCCGTGTGATGCCTCACGACTCGTGACCCAGCCGTGGAGTGGTCCAGAAAGTTTCCAAGAATTTTGAGCCAAGGTCATGACCAAGTGTAGCCACGCAGTCGAGTACATGGACCGTGAACCATTGTATGGTTCGTGTAACTGTTCTGCGTCCTCAGTTCCCAGTTATTTTCTCCATTTCATGAAAGGTTATATTATTATTTTATTTGATCTTAGGGCCATTTTAATCCTTCTAAACTCTCCTAAAACCCCTAAATTTAACCCTAATTACCCTAATTCATCCAATCCCTTGAAATCTCTCCAAATTATTCTCTCAATTTTCTCTCAACCTCCATTGAAGATAAGCTTGGAAACTTGGGGAATTTGGACTCTTCTTCAGATTCTTCTTGAGTAAATAAAGGTATGTAGGATTGATTCATGGTTATTCTTTCAACCATGAAGATCCAAAACTCCTCTTTCAATTTTGATGAATTTTGACCTCCATTGAAATTAGGTCTTTAAATTTATGAATATTTTGCTTCAATTAAAGTGTGGGTTGTGTTAATTTATTGATTTCAAAGTGAACGGAGCCCCTCATTAATGATTTCCATTGATTTTATGATGTTTCAAAAATACATGTCCCCTTGGTTCTTCAATTCAAGTATGGGTTTAAGAATGTTGCTTTAAATTGATGATTTCATTATGCTTTGGATATGAACTTCTTGTATTGATGATTTAAATGATGATATCCAATACCCATGCTACTCTTGATCATCCATGCATTGCATTCATGAGCATGAAAGACTTGTTATGATGAAACTCTTGATAAGGGCTTGGCCCTCATGTTATGATATGTTATGGGGAAATGTTTTGTTATGGCTCTTTGAGCAATTATGGGTGTTTATACGATTGTGATATGATATGATCTGTTATGAATGACGCATGATATGATATGCTATGTAGATGAGCTACTCCTATTACATTGGTCTTGGAAAATGGCTTTTGGAAACTCTTGTTGGCTTTTGAGCCTAATTATGAAAGGACTTGAATTACGTCTTGGCTTATGGCACTACTATGCATTATTTTGAATGAAAGGTCAAATCTCCATTTTGAAAGCTTGTATATGTATATGTATTCTCGTGGGATGAGACTTGGCACCGAGGGATTGGAGTCGAGGTGGACTATCTCCAAGGGTCCATACTCCTTTTCGTCAAACCATGGGTTATCTCCTTTGATGGGATTGACTTGCTATGTATCCCCTTGTTTAAGGGTTGACTAGGGATCTACCTGGCAAGTAATCCAATTCCAAGTAGTAGCTCTCTTGGTCTCTCATGTTATCGGTTGAGGTAATATCCCCATTATGATATGTAGGTTGCACTTCATGCATCACGACATGACATGGCATATTGTTATGATATAAATTCCTTTGGCTATGTGCACTCCTTTTTGTACCATATGTGCCCTTGTCATCTAGCCTTGTCGTAGGATCATGTGTATGTGCATGGCATACCCGCATACTTAGTGCATTATATGTGCTAACCCATACTCATTGTCTACATGTTCTAACCATGTAGGGACCGGAGATGATTTTCTTCCACCGTTAGACATTTAGCGAAGACTTGAAGAGTTGCTTGTGGTGAGCCCTATACTCCAAGGGCAATATCCAATTTCATCTACCTTATGTCTTTAGTTTATATTCCTTTTATCTTATGACTTGAGGGTGAGCCCAGAATATGTCAAGGCCTCGTCTCATCTTATGTAGAGGCAATGTTGTACATATCGAACTCTATTGTACGTTATGCTATGTGTTACATGAAATGGTATGAATATCTATGTTAGTTGATGGTATCTTATGTTATGCTCTCATTTCTGCTTATGCTATTATGATATGGTTGATTGGGAATATGCCTATGTGGAAAGTCCCTAACCCTTCTTGCCCCCATAGCTTGAGTCATACTTACCCAATCCTTAGAACGTAATTGTTATGTGCTATGTGAATCAGGCTTATCCCGTTCCCAGCAACATCCCCATAGCTTAAGTCCAAAGCCCCAAAATGCCCTAAACTTATGTGTTATTTGTTATGTTTATGCATTTCCAAATTGATGATGTGTGTGATGATGCTATGATGGCTTGATCGAGAACTCTCGGGTTCTACTTCGCCATGTCACATCTAGGTCGTACTCTCGGTTCGTGATAAATATGGTATCAGAGCCCTAGGTTTGTAAATGATACTCGGAGTCTGACATTTCACGTCAATTAGAGTCTTGTTCATTGGTGTGATGCGCTCCATACCTATGAATGAGAGGCTATGACGACGTTTTAGGAATTTTCTCACTTCATTATCCCTTCTGTCGAGCTGTGAGCTGTTTTGAAAAGTTTCTTGAAATGGGGTGTTCTTATTACTCTTTCAGAAGATGCCTCCTAGAAGAGCTCCCCTTCCCAGATAGGTTCCTGTCCATGAGAAATAAGCCCCTCGTGAGACTGTAGAGGAACAAGTGACTCACGCTGAATTTTGGAATATGGTGTCTATGTTGGCCCAAGTGGTGGCTAATCAAGTCCGGCCAACTAATCCCACAAATGGTGGCACTCCAGCTTCTAGGGTAAGGGATTTCACCCGGATGAATCCTCTGGAATTCTTTGGCTCAAAGGTTGATGAGGATGCTCAAGAGTTCATAGATGAACTTACAAAGGTGCTGACTGTTATGGGTGTCAGTTCTAAGGAGAAAGCTGATTTGGTCGCATATCAGTAGAAGGATGTGGCTCAAGTGTGGTACAATCAGTGGTTAGTGGAAAGGACTGTAGATGTTATGGTTGGTTTGGAGGAGTTTAAGATGGCGTTCTTGGACCGTTTCTTTACCCTTGAACTTCGAGAAGCCAAGATGACTGAATTTATTAACCTCAAGCAAGGTAGCATGTCTGTGAGGGGGTATTCTCTCAAGTTCACTAAGCTTTCAAAGTATGCTCCCATGTTATTAGTTGATCCCCGTGCAAGGATGTAGAAGTTCATTTTTGGTGCCTCTAACTTGGTTGTGAAAGAATGTCGTACTGCCATGCTTATTCGGGACATGGATATATCCAGGCTCATAACTTATGCTGAATAGATTGAGGGTGAGAAGCTCAAGGAGAGGACGGTGAATGAATCCAAGAGGGCCCGATTTGATGGTGGGTTCTCTAACTCTAGAGTGGTGACAGATTTGGTCGATTCCAACAAGGTCAAGCTTCAAACATGAAGCTTGCTAATCCAAGAATGCCTCCTCCTAAGGCATATGTTGGGGGTGGTCCATGAGCTCCCATTGTGGTCAGTGTGGGGGAATCCATCTGGGAAAGTGTAGGAGGGTTTCGGGTGCTTGTTATGGGTGTGAAAGTATAAATCATAAGATTTTCAATTGTCCAAAGAACACCAAGAGAGATCAAGTGGCTCCAGTGGGTTAGGGGCAGCCGAAGGCCCAGGTTGATGGTGCTGCCAAAAATAATAGGTTTATATGCTCTTCATGCCCGACAAGAGGTGGATGAGGCTCCGAATGTCGTGACTGGTATTTTAAAAGTATTTGATTTTGATGCTTATGTTTTACTTGATCCCAGTGCAAATTTATCTTTTGTGACTCCTCTGTTGGCTGTTAAATTTGGTTTGAGTCCTAAAATTCTGAGGGAACCTTATTCGGTGTATACTCTTATGGGTGAGTCTATCATTGCTCGAAAAGTGTATCGGGGTTGTCCTGTTTCTTTGTTGCATAAAGCTTTTCCCGGTGATCTTGTAGAGCTTGAAATGTATGACTTTGATGTTATTCTTAGGATGGATTGGTTGCATGCCTCATATGCCTCAGTTGATTGTAGAACTAGGCAAGTTAAATTTCAAGTTCCTAATGAGCCCGTATTAGAATGGAAGGGTAGTGATTCCGTGGTTAGAGGCCGATTTATTTCCTACCTCAAAGCCCAAAGAATGATTTGCAAGGGGTGTATCTACCATATTGTAAGGGTTAGAGACGTAGAGGGTGAGTCACCGACGCTCAAATCGATTCCGGTGGTTAATGAATTTCCTGATGTGTTTCTCGAAGACATGCCCGACATTCCTCTCGATAGGGAAGTGAATTTTGACATAGATCTTCTTCTGGATACTCAACCTATTTCCATTCCTCCTTACCGCATGGCTCTGACCGAACTAAAGGAGTTGAAGTGTCACGACCCGGATAGGGGGCCTAGATGTGACATGGCGAAGGAGAACCCGAAAGTCCTCTATCAAGCCATCATAGC